>JADLOZ010000005.1:0-25000 GCA_017562165.1 Ectropis grisescens
GGATTTGAATTTTTCATAGTGAAAAGTATTCTACTAGTCAAGCTCTTTCGTTTGATACCCAAATTGAGGTAGTAATGAAAATATAATATAATTCGCCATTTTGTCGTGGTGGCCATTTTGGATTTGAAATTTGTTATAGTACATAGTACTCTACTAGTCAAGCCCTTTCATTTGATACCCAAATTGAGGTAGGTTGTGAAAATATTTTGTCCGCCATTTTGTGGAGGCGGCTATCTTGAATCGACATTAACCAGACATAGCTAAGAACATCTGCTATGGTATTAACCTTGAAATAAAAGAAACCGCATTGAAATCGGCCCATCTGTTTGAGTTCTACTACGGTGCCACAGCAGATAGACAGACACACAGACAGACATCGACGTCACTTATAACAACCCTTTTTTTGGTCGGGGGTTAAAAACAAGTTTTTATTAAAGCATTTACACAATTTTGTATTGACAGGGTCGAGATTCATAACTTTTGTGAAATCTACAACGTCATCCAGATACGCAATTTTTCAGTTTTGGTTCATATTTCAAAAGTACTTGACCGATTTCAAAAGATTTATATGGGACCATTCGGGAAGCATACCCATCCGAACACAAAAGAAATTTTAAAATCGGTTCAGAGGTTCTCGAGAAATCAGGTAACATAAAAAAAAAAAAAAAAAAAAAAAAAAAAACATAGGGGTCGAATTGATAACCTCCTCCTTTTTTTGGAAGTCGGTTAAAAAGGCTGAGACGCCACCATGTATGGGACCTTACTGAGTAAATTTTGGAGGCAGATTCTTCACTGGAAGAATGGAACTTAGCAGTCAATATCCGCTCAACACATATGCTAAAGGTTTACAACCGATTGCAAGAAAACTGATAAAAAAAACAACTTTTATTTACAATGGCAACATACCAATAAATAAATCAGTACACAGAGGCTTATATTTTGGTAGCTTAATAATTTTTGATAGATCGAACAAAATCTTATCGCAGATTACATTAGTAGTGTTCCGTTATCAATACCAATATTAGCACCTGTGATACTTTTAGCCTTATCACTTGCAAGATACATTATTATATCAGCTACTTCCTCCGGTTGAGCGACTTTTTTAAGAGGATTCATTGCACCCCACTCAGCCCAAGATCCGGTCAATCCACAATTCTCTATGATATCAGTCTCCACTGGCCCTGGACTAACCGTGTTCACTCTTACACCAGATGCAGCCAACTCTTGAGCAATGCAACGGCCGAAGTGATTCAAACCAGCTTTTGATACAGCGTAGGATATTGGCCTACACGGCTTTTCACCTAAATCGCTTGAAACATTTACTATATTTCCTTTACTCTCAATCAGATGAGGTACAGCCAAATTTGTGATCATGACTACTGCACGTAAGTTTACGTTCATGACAGCGTCAAAGGTACTTAGCATGTTTTCACTTGCAATAGAGTCCAGTTTCATAAAACCTGCGTTGTTCACAAGTACGTCCAACCTTCCGAACTTGACAATAGTTTCTTCAACAATTGATTTCGCAGATTTGTCATCGTTTAAGTCTGATTTGATTACGAGAGGAGGTTTTCCAGTTTCCGTGCATTTCTTTGCGACGTCGTTGAGTTTCTCTTCGTTTCTGCCGACAATGACGACATTGGCATCTTCTTTGGCGAAAGAAATGGCTGTAGCTGCACCAATTCCAGAACTGCTTCCAGTCACTATGACAACTTTACCAGTAAAACTCATTCTGAGACCACACTAAGCGAATGCGATTTCACAAGCAACATTAACTATCGAAGGAAAGAGCACGACTAACAGCGATCGGTATCAACCATGTTTTTTTAACTCCCAGCCATTACAACACATTGTGGTCGCCGATATTGCACAATACTGCGTGTGAATCATCAATGCTTGCTCAATACTTACACAAATATAGCTTGGAACTTTACCCATCAACTCTTCGTGAGAACTTAAGAAAATTTTTGTATTTTCAAAATCCGCCTGGAGAAGTACCACACCTTTGCCAGATATTAATTTACCAAGCAGTAATACGCGAACATCAATGTATTCCGGTATTAAGTAATGTTACCACATAAATTACAGGGCGTAGAGAAAATCTTATATCTTATACTTATATTTCAGTTACCTAGTACTGCATTGTGCAAGGATGATTTGAACTCTTCATATTTTAGTAGCTTTGTGACACTATGCTGTTATGGGCAGGCGTATTGTTTATAATCAGGTGCATGTTCCGGTCGTTTTGTCACTGTATATTGTAAAAATTAATCAATATCCAGCACATGATAAATAATAACAATAGAACCTTTAATTTAGAACTGATGTTTTGGAAGTAAACAATTTATTTATGTATTTTTTTACTAAATAAACTGAGACAAACTTCAAAGTCTACGCCTCTTTAACACGTTTATTAGCTTCATCATCAACATCATCAGCCGCAAGACGTCCACTGCTGAACATAGACCTCGATTTCCACAACGAACGGTCTCGTGCAACTTGCAACCAGCTATTTCCAGCGACCATTGTGAGGTCATCTGCCCATCTAGTGGTAGTCATGGCCGTCCAACACTGCGTTTATTAGCTTGGTATATAAGTATGTATGAATCTGTTTGATGGAATAATTGAACGCGATTTTTTATGTTATCTTGTTTTATAAGACAGTCATTGTTCTAGTATTACATTTGTCAGGTAGGAATAATCACCAAATAAGGTATTAACTAAGGTATTTTCGATATAGGTACAGAATTTCTGTCTCTAGAAAATTTCCTACCGGCGCAGAGTCCCCGTTGAGTTGTCATCTGGAATTATTTATATTACGGGTTTACTTATATCTTAACTTATTAGAAACTGGTTTATGTTAACACCCTTGATGACTAGACATCCATGACAAGAGATTTGATTGGGCAAATCTATGACAGGTCATCTCAGTTTTAAGTCATCGTAGTTGTTCATAGTTTTTTAGGAACAATTTCTATTTTACATAGCCTACATCTCTTCCACTAATTCGCCTCTTAGAAATCGATTCATTAATTATGGATCTACGATGTTCTACACATACACAAACACGCATTGACATGTAAAACGTATAACAAATTCGACGTTTTAGTTCAAGAGTTAAAAAACAAATTATAAGTATCACAAAGAATCCAGGAGTCCAAGATCCCAGAGCCGTCACGTATTTTCTGATGGATGAAATGTGGACGATTGAATAGAGTTAATACGTACTAAGAACACATGCTTACCCGCTAACTTGTTTAGACGGCCAATTTTAAGATATGAGGTCCAGTAGATACATTACTCACTTCACGTATTTTCCAATAACTGATTTTCACGTATGTTATAGGCAGTATCTTTAAAAATAAGGCCCCGATACTCCCAGACACTTTCCGTCGGCCGTTTTCCTTAACAGGCTCTATTATTTTGGGAGTTTTAAAGCGTATTCTTAGTACGTACTAACTCTATTCAATCGTCCACATTTTATCCATCAGAAAATACGTGACGTCTGGCGGCCCAGGAATCTTACTCTACATAAAACAATAACACATAATACCTATTACAAAAAAGACATAAAACCTCTAATATTTCTACGGACGCAACGAAAAGCGGGTTGGAATAAGTTATAAATATTTTAATACGTTTTGTTAAATAAAGATCATTCAATAAATTTCAATTACAATTAGTAACTTATGTCTTCAGCGTCATTCCACTATCTATAACAAGTGCTGCCTGTAATGCATCTTGCTCTTTCACTCGCTAAATACAGAATCATGTCAGCAATTTCTTCTGGCTGAATCAGCAATTGCAAAGCAGTTGTAGCAACTACAGCATCCCAATCTTTGCTTCCAGTTTGTTCTATAATCGGCGTCTCAACTGGACCAGGACTAACAATATTTACACGCACCCCCCTTTTCAGCCAGTTCCAATGCAATAACTCTTGAAAAGTGATCCATTGCAGCTTTAGAAGTACAATATGCTGAATTCCCAAACCCCATAGCAGCAATGGGAGAAGTACCAGCTATACTCGAAATATTTACAATATTCCCTTTAGTTTTAATAAGATGAGGCGCCGCTAAGTTCGTCAGTAAGACCACAGACCGGAGATTGGTGTTTATTATTTTATCGAAAGTTTGAGGCAACTTTTCGTCCAGGACTGTTGCCATTGATGTTATACCGGCATTATTTACCAAGACATCTATCTTACCATATTGTTTGATAGTTGCGTTGATGATTCTTTTCAAATCTTCGTCTTTACTCACATCAGCTTTGATGATAAGAGGGGTTTTCCCAATTTTGTTTATTTCACTGGCAACTTTGGCGAGGTTTGCTTCGTTTCTTCCAACGATTGCAACGTTGGCGCCTTCTTTGGCAAAGTGTATTGCAGAGGCAGCTCCTATGCCTGAACTGCCTCCCGTCACTATCACAACTTTGTCACGGAAACTCATCTTTCTGAACAATGCGCCACCGTGAGCTGGAATACGTTTTTATGTAAATATGCGTTGAAGTAAGTACCTCTTAAGAGTATTTAAGTGCCATCATCATGAAGATATTCCATTAACCGGTGGGTAGACTTTTGTAAAATGCGTTTTCTATTCTTACTTTTCTGTGACGTACAAATATATTTTTGTATTAAAACTTATGTAGGCTGGATTGAAATACGATTTATTATTATTATTATTTTTTTAAATAAAGAGTGACGAGACGATCAGGACATGCGCCTGATGGTAAGCAACATGCCTGACACATAACAGCACAGTGACACGCAGCTATTGGAACATGAAGAGTCCAAATCATTACCTAGCACTGCACTGCGCTCGTCACCCAGAGATCTAAGATCTTATATCTCTAAGCCCTGTAATTTCTCTGGAAACATAGCCCTTCAAACCGGAACACAGTAATATATATAAATATATATTACTGTGTGTGTATAAATATTTTAGGATGCTTTACTCCGTTACATTAGCAGTGCGATGGACTGCATCGTATCTTAACATCAGGTGAGATGGCGGTCAAGTGCCAACCTATTATCTATAAAAAATGTTTGATAACTATTTTGGCACGCGTAAAGCCGTAAGTTTTCCTGTTTTATTAAGGGTACAAATTTAATATTTGCTTGACTAAAGGTTACCTTGAGAACTTCATACTTTCTTATGGCTGAGATTATTTTATTGTGTAACTAAATACTTAATCTAAAAACAAACTCTATCTTTTTTTTTTTAAGCGACGATGCGGTCCACGATGGAGCGTGTTTACCTAGAAGAAACCGATTCACTCTCGATTTGAAGACACAATGATTGTAACCATCGGGGAAAACCCACTCAAGCAACGTATTCCACAGTCTAGGCGTTCTTATCACAAAAGTAGAGTCAAATCTCTTCGTTCGTATCTTTGACATCAACCATGAAACGATGTCGCTTTTTCGAGCTACGAGCATTCCGATAGAAAAAAGGGCAAGGTGGTATCAGATGATGCAAATCAGTCGCACACTATCCAAAGTGTATCCGATAAAAAACCGATAGGCTAGCAATTATCTTGTCGTATAACTAAGAAATCTACCCACAGATGTCGTGTTCACTTTATTTGTACTATTGAATGTATCCGACAATTACTTATTCTAGAATGATATCATTATCAGTACAAGGTAGTTGTTTGCATATCCGCAAAGATTTACTGCGTTGTAATGAACATAACATTAATTCATATACACATACTTTTATATTGAACACGAGATAATCACATGTGGTATTAATGTATGTTTAAATTTATTACAATCCAAAGCAGTACAAAATCTAAATTATAGACAAGCAGGATTCCTGGTACAATTTTTGCAATTGATTACTATCAAGCTAGTTTGCGTGTTTTTTTTTTAAATAAAGAGTGATGAGACGAGCAGGACATGTGTCTGATGGTAAGCAATGTACCTGCCACATAATAGCACAGCGACACGCAGCTATTGGAACATGTAGAGTCCAAATAATTACCTAACACTGCACTGCGCTCGTCACCCAGAGATCTAAGATGTTACATCCCTGCAATTTCTCTGGAAACATTGCCCTTCAAACCGGAACACATTAATGTTTGCACATTACTGCTTGGCGGTAAAATAGCTGGCAAAGGTGTGTTACTTCCCCAGGCGGGGTCTGCCAAGAGTCCTACCACTACAATACAATAGTGAATAGCTTCATTTTGATGAAAAGCTTGGTAATTTCCTTTAAGAAACTCTCGATTGTTATAGCTAATAGAGATATATAGCTATGACAAAATATTTCTGAGCGTAGGACCGGGATAACGTACCGCGCAATTTATAGGACAATCTGACAGTTAAATTATATTAATATTAGCTATGTAAAAAAATAAAGCTGTATTGATTGTTCGATACATGTTGGAAGGATGGGCTTCCAACATGTATAGAAAACGAGGTCATACATGATTAGCAGCAGATTTTCTATTTTTTTTTCAAATTGTACTAGTGTTTAGTTTAGTTTTTTTTTAGTTTAGTGATTCTGGGCTTGAACAAAATGCTGATCTATAAATTAAATATCGCGCGTATGTAAGACTACCCACTACGCAGTACCCGCGGTTGTAACTGCGTTGCTCTTTCATACAGTGTATCTGTATTTTCTTTCGACGCCCCTCAACCAAAATATTATTTACTTACATATTCAGAACTTTGAGATAAGTTTTTGAAGTGAAACTTCTTTATCGGCGTTGGAAAAAAATTTACCGTCACATTTTTCGGTTACGCGTCACATTTTTCCGTTACGCGCCATCTTTTTTATTTCTGAAACACAATAGCGACGTGATAAATAATATATCAATACTGAAGTGATCAACAAAATCAAAGGCTTTATTTTAATTCTAATTCCAGTGGATTTTTTACAAAAGTAAGTAATTATATCTCTTTTTCTAATACTTGGGTGGGATTGTGGTATTATTTTTGTATTCATGTCTATGATAACAAAATCCTTTTGTTTAAACTTTATCTAATTTAACTTTATTTAACCAATTTCTAGAAAGTTGCATGTAGATCATTTTTCGAAAAATAAGGCCATAAAGAAGTTTCACTTCTTACGTGTGTACACTAGTACACGCACACATTTTTTTTTATTTCTGTGTAATCCAGATGAGACTTCGCTTTAACGCTACTTGACGCTGTACCATGTTTCCTTTTCGATGTGGTGTGGTTAAATTCGTTAGCAAAACGACAGGTCGCTAAATTATATTCATTATTTCGTCAAATACCTTGGGCAGTCTGCATATCTCAAACAGCTGCTGTTGTCGTTGACGCTATATTTTAACTGCATTTCTGACCAAGGGTTCTTATTATTTGTAATGTTTTTTAGATCTTCGTCTCTATTAGTTATATTAGCGTAGACTGTTCTTTTTCCATAAATACTTTTCTTTTTAGTCTTTTACTCCTACTCATTTTATTGGTAATTTTTTTAAGTTTAGCTCCTCTTCTTTTGTTGATGACAACAACAGAACCTTTTTTCAAAATGGGATAAAAATATGGGCCCCAATACTAGAACTGGTTCGAGTAACAATCACTACCCTAACTACAATTTTGACGATAGCTTTAATTATAGTGTATGGAACGTTTTTATCGCGATATCTCAAAAATGATGGGTTATTAGAGGTATTATATGGTTAAATCCTACCTCATAGTTATCATGTCTAATTTGTAAATTTGAAAATCATCGCTATTAATCGTCGTAATGTAAACTAAAGAATGTCTGGGGGTTTACCCACGCTCTTCCAGTATACAACTAGTATACTTAACGTCCAATGTCACTTTTGGAAAAGTTTGGTGGTCTTTGTTACTCATGGAAAGATATCCCTGGATCCTTGGTAGCCAAAAACAGTAAATAAGAGTAATTTACTGCTACATCTTAAAAATATTGACATATTTTTAACCGACTTCAAAAAAAGTAGGTTTCTCAATTCGACCGTATGTATGTTTTTTTATGTGTGTGTGTTCGGATAACTTCGTCGTTTATGAACCGATTTTGATGATTATTTTTTTGGTGTAAAGAAGATATTCCAAGGGTGGTGCCATGATAAGGAAACCAGGATCTGATGATGACATCCTAGAGAAATCGAGGAAAACTTTTTTACTTTATAAGTTTTCCGTTGAAAGTCGGTTCTTTTTTGTTAAAATTATTATTATTAATATTTATAGTAAATACAAGGTGCTGCAGAAAGGTGCACAATATTTATGGTAGTGCATGTACATTAAGTTTTGAATCATATAAGTTAAAATTAGACAAAAGCTCAAAAATTTTGTATGACGTCGCGGCGTCGACGGCAAGGTCGTTTGTCAGCTGCACATGCGTGAGGGTTGAAGCTGGTGATTTGGTGGGAGTTTTACGTCAAACTTTGACTCGAATTATCTCGTGAATTATCATCACCCAACCCACGTCTACCGTGCTGAGGGGAAAGAGACATTGGGTGATGAAGTTTACATCAGTGTTAGAATGGACTGTTAAAATATTGTTGGGGGTAAATCCACCACGTTGTATAGTATTTTTTTTTATTATTATTTATATTTCTCGCCAAAACCTTCGCTAAACTTCCAGAAATATTTCAAGATCAAAATAAGCCAAATCAGTCCAGCCAATCTCATACTTTGAGTATGACAAACGAACAGTATTTCATTATTATAAATATGTAGATACCTACATAAGATAGCGTGTAATCTATCACAAATTGACGTTACTCATCATATCCTGAAGTCTTAACGTTGCATTTAGTAAAATTGCTTGTAATTGGTATGTAGATAATTGATTTTTTACTATGTTTATGTTATGTAATCATTTATTTTACAAATTGTTTTATAATACATTCCGCATACTCATTAATCATAAATATGCTGTAATCATACATTTCAAACACTGTAATTATATTACATAAGAATAAGATCATAAATTATGCAAGAATAGTTTGTTTCAAATATATTTAATTATAATAAATAAATCTTTATTCTTGCATCTTTTAATCAGGTGCTTATATGAAAAAAAATAAACGAATGACGGCTAAAACTTAAATCAGCCGGTGCAGCCACCGACCATATAATATAATAAGAATAGCTTTTAATCTATTAAAAATCCAGAGTAGTTACGTTACTTTCACCGAATGATGTTTCTCTGAAACCCCTAACAACCGGCTTCAATTTAAAAATGCGGCTTTACCGCAAACTCCCACAAATTTGTGGACAGTTTTACTGAATATTTTAGGCCAACTAAATGAACTACTTCAATGAGAATATCACCGATGTACCATTGTTTAGATGTTTCAATGACTGCTCTAACGATGATTCAAATCATTTCTGGGTAATATCGGAACATACATAAAAACAGACACAAAAATAAACCGACGAATTTAGAAATTTAACTTTTTTCTTCCAGTTGGTTATAATTAACTTGAATATTTAACCTAATGTTAAACTTCCGTTATCTATAAGATAATTTGCGCCAGTGATCCCTACGGCTTTATCACTAGCCAGATAACAAATCAAATCAGCTACTTCTTCTGGTTCAGAAAATCTTTCGACCTTGTACGCTTTTCTAACATCTTCCCACGAAGTATTAATCCCAGCTTTGGACAATATATCAGTTCTAGTCAATCCTGGACTTACAGCGTTTACTCTTACTCCAGATTTTAGCAGTTCCAAGGCAGCTCCTCTCGTGAAGTGGTCTAATCCCGCTTTTGAAATAGCGTAAGACATAACTGACGGTCGTCTAAAATACGACTGTCCACTAACACTTGACACATTGACAATATTGCCTTTAGTTTTGATCAAATGCGGCGTTGCCAGAATTGTTAAATGTATGACTGAACGAAGATTTGTATTCACAACTTTATCGTAATCTTCTAAAAGGTTTCCTTTTAGTAAACTTCCTGTTGCAGTAATACCAGCATTGTTTATTAGTATGTCAAGTTTTCCATAAGTTTCGATAATTGTGTCAACTATCTGTTTGACTTTTTCGTCATCTGTGATATCAGCTTCGATGCAAAGTGGTTTCTTGCCAACGTTTTCACATTTTTTCGATACAGATGTAAGACCTTCTTTGTTTCGGGCAACAATTATTACCAAAGCGCCTTCTTTACTGAATAGTACAGCTGATGCCGCTCCTATACCAGAACTTCCACCGGTGATAAGAACTATTTTATTTTCAAAACTCATTTTTATTCTTTCAAATTTGACAGGAGATTGTTTAAGACGTGGAACGCCGCTAGCGTTTTATTGTATCACTAATAGGTACTTTAATGAGAATTTTTTTGAAATATTACAATTTAATTACCGTATGTAAATTTTTATTAGGTATCCGAACAACACCGATTAAAATTTCAAGGCTAAGTATTTCATTAAAAAACAAAAACATTTCTTCTTTATTCTTAATCTATACAATGTTATCAAACCTTAACTTCTTTAAAAGTAAACCTAGGTAGAAAACCTTAAAATAAATAAGCAATTGACAGCCTTATTACTAAGAAAAGAAGAGAAAATAAACAAGACAACCACAACAGTTCTCATTGTATTTTAGTTGTATTTTAGTTTTGTTAATAAAGGTTCTGCCCAGATTAAAAAAAAAACACAACATGACATGATAAGAGAAAATGTGTCTGATGGTAAGCATCATGTCTTCCACAGAACATGACAGTGACACGCAGCTATTGAAACATGAAGAGTCCAAATCATTACCTAGCACTGCACTGCGCTCGTAATCCAGAGATCTAAGATGTTGTATCTCTAAGCCCTGTAATCCCCTCTGGAAACATTGCCCTTTAAACCGGAACACAGCAATTAGGAGTACATGTATACTTATACTTCTGTATAAGATTGAAATGATTCCAGAAAGTGTTGATTCCTTTCCCCTTTATTTTCCAGGGATAAAAAGTATCCTATGTTACTTAAAATACCTCCAAGAATTTGTGTAGAAAATGTCATGATTATTGGTTTAGTAATTTAACGTAACAACGAAAATTACATTCAGATTGATAATATTGTAGGATAGGATTGTAAACGTATCACAAAATTATATCACACATATAATCACAAAATGATACAAAATAATAACTTTAAATTTAAATAACTTGGCTGCCAAAAATCAACAGACAAAATACCATCACCGTGAAATACCACCTAAGGACACTTGGGTGATTGAGAGGACTCTAACGATACCTTAATTATCAAAATCCGTCCAGCCGGTTGGAAGATACGTGGGAATAAAGAAAGATACGCGCGAAACACATAACCCTTCTTTCAGCCGGGTAAAAAGTTAATAAATACGAAAGCAAAGGTTGCTATCACAAAAAGTACTCAAACAACATCGATAGATTTAAGGTAAAACATGTTTGGTCAAATTGATAGCCTCCTCCTTTTTGGAAGTCATTTAAAAATACGTTACATATGTATATGAATGCAGCATCCGATTCGGAGGACCTAATTATATTGGGCGCATGCAGTTTTTTTTGGGTAAGGCATAATTGGTAATTATTTTGTATTAAATTACAAAAACAATAGGATGCAAGTTTTTCAAAAACATTTACAGCTTGAACATGTAGACTTTTGCTCTTAAGACGTTGTTAAAAAATAAATTTATATGAGGTCTTTGATCTCGAACACCTCTTTCAACAAATATAGCAAATTATAAAAAAAAACTGAGATAACTTGGATGTGGTGTCATACAACATCAAGCAAGATGGCTGTGACAGTGTTCTCTTGTATGGAGTACTGTTCGCACCTTTGGGATGGGTCGGTTAAGTATCAGCTGGAAGCCCTGGAATCGATCGAGAGACGTGCCAAAAGGCTCATAGGCAACGACACTTTTGTGCGAAAAGACTGCAAAGTCTTGAACATCGCCGAAAATTTGCCAGCCTATCGGGTTTTTATCGGATACACTTTGGAGAGTGTGCAATTGATTTGCATTAGCATCATTTTACCTTTTTTTCTATCGGAATGCTCGTAGCTCGAAAAAGCGACATCGTTTTATGGTTGATGTTCCAAAGACACGAACGAAGAGATTTGACTCTACTTTTGTGATAAGAACGTCTAGGCTGTGGAATACGTTGCCTGAGTGGAGTTTCCCTGATGGTTACAATCTTTGTGTCTTCAACTAGAGAGTGAATCGGTTTCTTCTAGGTAAACACGTTCCATTATAGACTGAATCGTCGCTTAACACCAGTCGAGATGGAGGTCAAGTGTAAACCTATAAAAGTAAAAAAAAAGTAGGTATGCAACTGTTGAGGTGAAATTTGGAATACGGTCTACTTTTGATCCGGGGAAAAAAACGGAACCTATGCGGGTAAAACCCGCAGAGCGTTGCTAAAAAATAATTAGTTTTCTCTATTTCCGAAACAAGAATTAAAAATGTTTTGTTGAAACACTTTTATTTTATAACCGACTTCCATAAATGAGGAGGTTATCAAATCGACCACTATTTTTTATGTATTTTCACTGATTTCTCAAGAATTTCCCCAATTGATTTTAATGTTTGTTTTTTTGTTCAAAAATGCATGCGTTCCGAATGGTATCATAAACATTTAATCGAAACCAGTGTCGTGGCTTTTGAAATATGAACAAATAATTTTAACAAAAAAATAACCGACTTCAAGCATAAAACTTAAAACATATATACGGTCGAATTGAGAAACTTCCTTTTTTGAAGTCGGTTAAAAAGTAAAAAAGTTTTTTCGATTTCTCTAGGATGTCATCATCAGATCCTGGTTTCCTTATCATGGCACCACCCTTGGAATATCACCTTTACAACAAAAAAAGAATCATCAAAATCAGTTCATAAACGACGAAGCTATCCGCGAACACACATAAAAAATTAATATATTTACGGTCGAATTGAGAAACCTCCTTTTATGAAGTCGGTTAGAAACTAAAACTTGCTTACAGTTATCTGAATCACGGTTATATTATTATTACCGTGTCTGAATGGAGTAGGTGTAGATTTCACAAAAGTTATGAAATTCGATCCGATCAACACGAAATTGTGTAAATGCATCAATTAAAACTTATTTTGCGCTAAAAAGGGTAAAATATTTTGATACAAAAACTAGATGTCCGCCCCGGCATCGCCCGTGGTACATTATATAGTAAACACATGCTGTCATGTGCCATGCCAAAGCACGAAACGTACGAAAACTCTCAAAAAGGAATATTTTTCCCCATTTTGTTAGATTCTTGATTCATGCTCCGTTTTTATTAATAGTAGCGTTATTTTCTATAGCTATCCAATAGAAAAATAATCTTTCAATTCGGGTCAGTACTTCCCGAGATCCTAGCGTTCAAACAAACAAACTCTTCAGCTTTATAATATTAGTACCTATAGATAGAAGCGAAAGATCACATCACGAAATCTCAGAAACTATAAATGCTAGGAGTCTCAAATATTGCATGGAAGTGTATTTTAGCACGTAGGCGCTTACTTATACCTACAGGGTTTTACGAAATTCAACCCATAAGAGGATGAAATAAGGAATGGACGGTTGTATGAAAATTCCGTCATTTTCAAAGTCCGATTTTAATTGGTGCACAGAAAAACTAGATCCCAAAAAAGGGCATAGACTACTTTTAATTACAAAAAAGTATAAAGAAGGGCGTGAATATTTAGTGAATCGTATGACATTTGGTCAAGTGTCTGCATTTAATTTTAAGTTGAAGTCGGGGTTTTTTTTCGGAAAAAAAATAATAATTCCTTTATGCAGTCGTCGGATTTGTGGATTCAAAAAATGTACCTAGCTCATATTTATGACTCTTGGGAGTCAAATCACGAAAAAGGATAATGACATTTCAGTATTCAATGCACTAGTGTAACTGATGTCATACACCGTAATAAGCGACAGGTAGCTAATAAACAGTGAGCCATATGTATTGTATTGTCAATAGGAATGATTAACAGTTGCGTGTCGCACTTCGCTTCATTAGGTCAGGTACATACATGTATATAAGCGTCTCGAAGAAACAGACGCAGTCATTTGTAGACAAACATGGCCTTGAATCTAAAAGGAAAAGTTGTGATCGTGACCGGCGCTAGTTCTGGGATAGGAGCAGCCACAGCGATTATATTCGCTAGAGAAGGAGCTAATGTTGTCATCACAGGGCGAAACGAATCAAATCTTAGCAAGGTTGCTGAAAAATGCAACAAATACGGCAAACAGACTCTCGCTATAATATCTGATGTAACGAAAGATGATGAAGCGGCTACCATAATTACGAAAACAATAGAAACATTCGGAAAACTCGACATCCTAGTAAACAATGCTGGAATTTTGCGACACAGCGGAATATTGGATAAAAATGTCGTGGATGTATTTGACGAAGTCATAAATACCAACCTTCGATCAATTGTAGTGTTGACAAGTCAAGCTGCACCGTACATAATTAAATCCAAAGGTAATATTATCAATGTGTCGAGCATAGCGGGATCCAGAAAGCATCCGATGCACTCAGCTTACTGCACTTCCAAGGCCGCCTTGAACCATTTCTCAAAAGTAATCGCTATGGAATTGGCAAGTTTTGGAGTACGCGTCAATATCGTGAGTCCAGGGCCTGTTGACACACCAATTTTTGAGACAGGGAAATCTTTAATGAATGTGGATAATTTGAAGGCTCTCACTGCGCTGGGGAAGATATCTAAGCCGGAAGAAATTGGAGAGTTGATTGCATATATAGCTAGTGAGAAAGCAGGCAGCATTACTGGATCTAACTACGTGGTTGATTGTGGAAGTCTCTTGCAATGTTAGTATGTACATATTAGTAATATTTCACACTAGTGGCTCTTCACTATTTTACCCTTGTATTTCCCGTTCCCGTAATTTTCAAGCTGTGAAAAGTAGCCTATATGCCAAACCATAAATTATCTATTTTCCCGGTTTAAACTCGATCCATTCCATTCAAACTATTCTATAAGATTTATAAAACTCGGGAGCGCTTGCTTTGCACTGGGGTGGCGAGGTTCGTAACGACAGAGATCACGCGCTCCTGCTATTTCGCTACAGTGCACTCTCAGCTTCAGTCCGGTGCTGAAATGTGGGCTAGAGCTGCGGACTGGGAGCGCGCCTTCCGCATGCAACTACGTGCCGTGAGGAGCGTGGCGCGGGTACCCTGGGACACTCCAGCTCGCCCATATTTCAAGAAGTTGGGAGTCCTGACGTTGCCCACCATCCTGATTTATCAGGTGGCAGTGTACGCCAGGGTAAACCTGTCGTCGTACGGGGAGCGTGCCGCCGAGCCTACCCCACCCGCGACCGACACAAGCTGAAGATTGTCCCGCGGTCCCTCACCGGGTCGGACAAGTTAACCCACGTCATGGCCCCGACTGTTTACAACAATCTACCGGATGACGCCACCGCAGCGGTTACTCTTGCAGTCTTTTAAGACAAAACTAAAAGCATGGCTGATCGAGCAATGCTTCTATAATTATAGGGAATTCTATTATTTTGACATTTAATTGAATAGTTATTTACTTATTTATGGTATGATTATGAGCTAATTAATTGTTTTTTTATTGTTTATACAATGTACCCAATTATTTTGACTTGATTTTATTTATTTGATTATGTACTCATACAATGTTCATAACAGTATGGCAAATTACATTAATGTAATTATTTTAGTCGACTTGTAAAATAACATTTTATCAAAAAATAATATGAATGTGAATTTATCATATTTTTCACGTGTCTGTTAAATATGTGTTTAAGTTGTATAATACATATATTGTAATTCATGTTTGTTATTGTAATTTACCTTCCATGTCACAAGCACACCCCGTCATATAACATTTCACATATATTTTTCACTCTAAGGTTGCCTGGCAGAGATCGCTCTTAGCGATAAGGCTGCCGATTGTCGCACTAGTTTTAATATATAAAATGTAATTTACTTGTAAATTATTTTTATTTGGTGTGTTCAACAGTGTTTCTTTTTATCATTCTAACTTAATTGAGCCACAAACATCCAAACATCGAAACTGTCGCCATATGTAATGTAATATTAGTAGACTAGCTTCCCATGAAGTTTGGATGTTTGTTGCTCAATCACGTCGAAGCGGCTGAACGGATCGAGGTGAAATTTTGAACACAGTAAGATTATAGTCTAGAATAGCACAATATAGGCTTTTAAAACTACGCAGGCAAAACCGCGGCACGCTGATAATAATTATGATGTTTAAAAGTAAACGTAAATTTTTAAGTGTTGTTTTCGGCAAAAAAAGTCACTTGTGTTTCATAATTTCTAAGGCGCTGAGTTCAATTCAATTCAATTCAATTTATTTATTCGAACCATTATTTCAAATTGTCTATGATTATCTCATAACCATAATTAACAGCCATTCCGATCCTTTTCCTGTGCAGTCTCTTACAGTATCGTCAGTCCTGGGGCAGGCGCGGTCCCAGCCTCGAATTTTGCAGGGGGTCGCCAGTACGCAGTCTCAGATTTTACCCGCGTTGTTGCCGTTCCAGTTGTTTTCTCGAGTTAAAAAATAGTTAAGGGATCCCCTGTGATCCATCTGGCATGGCACATAGCACAAAGGTGCTCATTTCACTGTCTGTGTTGCCACGCTCGACAGCTATAGCCAACTTTTGTACAAGTAAGTTGACCAAGTACATGCCGGACGGGAGTCACCTAAGATCTTTCTAAAACGCTCCACACACGAGTCCTATAATCAGAGGAAATGACGTAAAAGTAGTGGGGAAGAGCCTACATCGCACCATATGATTGTGGTGATTTATGGTGCGATGTAGGGTCCGCTCCACTAGTTTTACGTAATTTAGGGCTCGTGTGTAGAGGGTGTAAGCCTACGCCTTAACTAGGTCAATACATTCTTGGTTACCGATCAACTACCGTTCGTCTCGCTACCCCAATTACTTAAAGTCAGTCTGCAGTGTTTGGAAAAAAATACTAGGTATAAATTCATACATTTTATCCACAGTTTATTAGGCATCTTAAAGCAAGCTGATTATTATTATAATATAAAAATAACATTTGAATAATGTATAAAAAAACATATATACGGTCGAATTGAGAAACCTCCTTTTTTGAAGTCGGTGAAAAACATTTGAAACCTTTTCGGGACCATGGTTATTGTTGCGGTGCCGAAACGTTCGAAGGTAATTAAATGTTGATTGGGACCGCGATAAACTCCGCTGTAACATTTAAAAAAATTGAGAAACTTAGTTGTGCTCACGGTTGTCAGGTGATTGTGCTTGTAGTCACACTGTTTTGGCTTCTCTCACGCCGATAAGAATCATGAGTCCTTTGTATCTGAAGTTTGGGTTCAGGATATAAATTATTTAACTTTTAAATATTATCGAGGGCTATGTAATGAGGATACGATCAAGAAGAAAATCTGAATAAAAACGTGGAAAAACTGCTGCAAATTTAGTTTAGGGCAACCAATCATATGGTGCGATGTAGGCTCTTCCCCACTACTTTTACGTAATTTCCTCTGATTTTAGGATTTTAGGAATCGTGACTACCATCGACGTCCTCGACCACCTTCCTCCAGGCTTTCCTGTCTTGGGCCATCCGAAAGCAAGTTTGGTTTGTCTTGATATTGTTTGATACTTATTATATTACTCTACTTTAATAAAAAAAGTTTCCGCATTAAACTTATTTATATTTATTGAAATTATATAAGACTAGATGCCCGCCCCGGCGTTGCCCGTGGTACATTATATAGTACTCATCAGGATCCCGCACATGTACAACGGCGAAAGAATGACTGAAATCAGTTCAGTCATTCCTGAGAATATCGCTTTCAAACAAAACACCTCTTCAGTTACCTGCTACGCCACCTGTCGGAAATTGGTTGTACCAACACAGATTAAGAAAAAAAATTGATTAGCAAAGGTTTTATATTCAAGTGGTATGTAATCTGTGATATTCAATGACGCAATCTGACACATGCTGTCATGTGTCATGTCAAAGCACGAAACGTTCGAAAACTCTCAAAATGGAATATTTTTTCCCGATGTTGTTACATTCTGGATTCATGCTCCGCTTCTATTAATAGTAGCGTTATTTTCTATAGCCTATAGCCTTCCTCGATAAATGGGCTATCCAATAGAAAAATAATCTTTCAATCCGGACCAGTACTTCCCGAGATCCTAGCGTTCAAACAAACAAACTCTTCAGCTTTATAATCTAACTAGATGCCCGCCCCGGCTTCGCCCGTGTTATATTATATAGCACTCATCGGGATCCCGTACATATCCAACGGTGAAAGAATGACTGAAAACGGTTCACTCATTCCTGAGAATATCGATTTCAAACAAAAAAACCTCTTTAGCAACCTGCTACGCCACCTGTCGGAAATTGGTCATACCAACTCAGATTTAGAAAAAAAAATTAGCAAAGGTTTATATTCAAGGCACAGATTACTGAAATTCAATGACGCAATCTTTGACACATGCTGTCATGTGTCATGTCAAAGCACGAAACGTACGAAAACTCTCAAAAGGGGAATATTTTTTCCCGATTTTGTTACATTCTTGTTTCATGCTCCGCTTCAATTAATAGTAGAGTTATTTTCAATTGCCTAAAGCCTTCCTCGATAAATGGACTATCCAATAGAAAAAGAATCTTTCAATTCGGACCAGTACTTCCCGAGATCCTAGCGTTCAAGCAAACAAACAAACAAACAAACAAACAAACTCTTCAGCTTTATAATATTAGTATAGATATATAAAATTCTCGTGTCACAGTTTTCGTTGCCATACTCCTCCGAAACGGCTTGACCGATTTTGATGAATTTTTTTGTGCTTATCCGGTACCTATGAGAATCGGCCAACATCTATTTTTCATTTCCCTAAATGTTAGGTGTAGTCCACCCCTAAATTTGTTTTTTTATTTTTTAGACAAAATTTTTAATTTCTATTTTTTTATGATACAACATACAAAAATACATACAATCCTCAATTTTCACCCTTCTACGATCAACCCTTATTTTTTAATAGCCGTTTTAGTAATTTAATCATTTTTTCCTCTCCGGTCGAAAACTGATCAATCGTCATTGTGACAGGTGTCACTTCTGTGACCCAGTAAACAGCACGATAATTTGGGGATCAAAGGTAGCCTATAGCATATATATAGTTAGAACACGCTAGTCTCGGGAACTACTGGACCGATTTAAAAAAATCGTTTACCGTTATTTCATATGTTCGTAATCCTTGACCGCTGTAGGTTATATACATGTACCACGGGCGAAGCCGGGGCGGGCCGCTAGTATTAGTATAGATGTTAAATTTTTAATTGTACGATAATCTCGGAACCCTACAATGCACTACCTCAATATCCATTTTATAAGAATTTAAAATGAGACGCTCGGATTCGCGGATATAAATATAGGCAGGGAACTTATTCTTTACAGTGCCACGAAGATACACCAGTAAAATATATTGGAATTATGAAACAGTTATCTATATAATCAGCGATCATTACAATGAGTTTCACTGACAAAGTAGTGATTGTGACTGGAGGAAGTTCAGGTATAGGAGCAGTAACAGCCGTTATGTTTGCAAGAGAAGGTGCTGATGTAGCCATTGTAGGCAGAAACAAACTCAAGCTTATTGAAGTCGCAGAAAAATGTGGTCAAGTTGGAAAACCAGCTCTTGTTATCGAAGCAGATCTGAGCACAGAAACTGATGTAACGGCGATCATTGAAAAAACTATCGAAAAGTTCTGTAAATTGGATATTCTCATAAACAACGCAGGTATTTTCAGACATTGTGCACTTGGGGATAAACATTATCAGGCAATTTTTAATAACGTAACAAATGTTAATGTTCGATCCGTGGCGATCCTCTCTCATTTAGCCGTTCCTTACCTCATGAAGACCAAAGGGAACATTGTGAATGTATCCAGTATAATGGGATCCATGCAATTTTCTGGTTATTCTGCGTATACAGCTTCAAAAGCCGCTGTCATCCAATTTACAAAAGTAGCTGCCAATGAGCTATCGAAGAGCGGCATACGAGTAAACGTAGTAAGCCCTGGACCTGTGCACACCCATCTTTTCGACGAGGCTGGAGTAGATATAACGTGTGAATACTTGAAGTCTCTGACTGCTATGAATAAAATTTCGAAACCTGAAGAGATTGGAGAGTTAATCATCTACCTAGCTAGCGATAAGGCCAGTAGTGTCACCGGTTCTAACTTTGTGATCGATTGTGGGGCGGCCATCAAGGAGTAATTAATTTAATATTATTTTCGTTTTAGTATCTAGTTTCTTACATGTTTTTAATTGTGTACTATTATTATTTACCTTTAGATGCAAAATAAAAGCCGTACCAAAATTAATTGTTCCGCGATATTTATTTGTGTCATAGGTATTTGCTGTCTCGGTATCTATTTATAAATCTGTGATCTCTCAACTTCAATAGACATACTTGTTGATGTGAATTTTTAAGTGTCTTTTTATTATATGTGTATTAAACACATCCACAAAGTCATGTTAGCTAAAATAAACCGCCCGAACCGTTTCTGGGGAAAATGCACTGAAACAAAAAGTACTGCGTCTCCAATGCCGCGTACTTTTGACGCATTTTATAAGCCGCCCACACACACACACACGCGACGCGATTCCTGAATTGTCGAGATGAGTTGCTCAGAGTAGCCGTAGTCTCGACCCTTGATAAATCGAAGAAGAACCCGAGGCCGCTCTGCTACCAAAGCAACGATCACTAGCACGACTGAGGTTTTAATGTCGGGTTTGTGGGTGGGATCTCACAGTGCGCCGCTCTTACGTACTTGACCGGGTCGCCACTGCAAGATGGCGAACCCAATGGGGCTGTTGGAGAACAGGTATTCAGGTGCACTACTCTGTCCTTTGTAGGTGAAAAGTGGTAAGGGACGACAGACCTGATTCACCGCGTGGAGCTAAGGGTGTCCTGACGTGGAGGCCTCTGGTACCTACTTTTTGATTGATACCTGAAATGGTCACGGCGTGCACCTAAACCCATGGATTTAGGTGCGCCTTTGACAGGGGTGTGCCCCAGAGAAAGACCCTGATAATGGTATACCACGGTGTGTTTCCGGAAGAATGTGAGAGCAGAGTGTTTGGGTCTGAAGCGCTAGAGTTTTGGTCATATAAAGATTGACACAATTAGACGGTCTCCCCCACGCGCAGAGGTATGCGTAAATGTATTTCTTCCAAGTAAAAAAAATAACCAATAGTTATATATGAGCATCAATCAGCTTGAAGCTAACAAGCTTATTAGAATAACAAAAACATTTGAGATGCTTAATTGTTTTTATAGTCTCATTGTTTTCCTATCTCTCACGCGCACAACAATCAATTGACGTAGCTGTTGCATCAGGTATACTTCCGGGATATACTTCAGACATACTTAAATTATTTTACCTATAAATGGTCGTGCTAAGGTTTTTTACGATATTTTAAGAGTTCAGTATCACAGGATCCTATTACTAAGACTCCGGCGTCCGTCTATATCTCTATCAGTATGGCCGTCTGTCACCAGTTTGTATAAAATAAATATTTGAGGGAGCTCCCATAGTAAGAAACGTGATTTAATTGCTCGTTTTTTTGTCGATATTTATAACGGAAACAAATAACGGTATGTAATATCCATAGAAGATCAGAAAATAGCTCTGTAATATAGTAAAATTAGTAGCTTACTCTTACACAACATACCTATTTTTTTTTGTTTTTATAGATTGGTACTGGAACTCTTCGTACACGAATTCGACTCGCACTTAGCCGGTTTTTAGAACGTCGGAATTATCGATCTTAAGGTCGTAGTTTAGAATCTTGCCTGCAATTAAAAGACGAAATTTGAAAGGAAAACATCGTTAGGAAACCAACATGTCCCAACGCTTATCCACACTTTTCCAGTTTGATATACTGCTGCTATTGACTGCGTTGGGATAAATGATCTACGTACCTACGCGCGTAAGTAAAGATTTTGAGTTCTAGTGTGAGTTTGAGCTTGAACATGACGTTAGTAGTTGCCAAGAGGCACGTTATTAAGCCAGATTGGGAGTCATAGGGAATCCCAATAGCACATAGCTTGAAATCTAAATTTTGTACAAAAATACAAGATCCGCCGTGATCGATAGTTTCTCTGCAATACGATGATGCTAAGGTAAAGTTATTTACGTGGATCGATTTAATTTCGTAGGCTCTACAAAAAATGCTCAGTCATGCAGAGCACCTCGCAATATAAACCGCATTGCAGAGCAACCTCTAGCCGGCTTGTTTTATTTTTCAGGGATCTAATATTTTGGTGACATATCGTAACACAGCCCTTCATTTCCAGCATGGTCACCTGAAGCCTCCTGTGCTGTTGCACTGAAACCTTGTAGTGAAGTTGATGTTGTAGACGTCAAATGGTCAGAATTCGGATTGCACACTATTTCTTGCTGGTTCCTGTGTACTTTTGGCTTCTCGAAAAAACCAACTTGCGAAACGGATTCCTTACGCCCTTTCCTATAATACGCCACTCAACCCAATTCTCGGTTTTACGTTTTCAACCGCCACCAGCCATCTTTCGTATATCACTCCATCATTTAAGGTATTGGTCGTAAACCTTCAATTCTAATATAATCTACGGAAGGCGCTATCCCTAATGCTGTTATCCACATTGAAGCCTTAGCCGTACAGCATTGTGTATGTGGCTAACAATAAGGTATGGCATTACAGCCTATTGTTCCGGCGTCACGGTCTGACCGATGTAAACCATGTATTCATCCCATTATGCTGTCTTGAATGAGCCGGTAGTCTTATGGCGAGGGACGCACGGATAATAAGATTTGGAGACTTGGAAGTAAGGCAAGGTTTTTGAAGTACTATTATGGTATACGTATTTGGAAAAACAAAAAAAATTGAAAAAAATGTTCATTTAGACTAGTATGGTCACAAAATAATTTTATTCATAACAAAAACTGTTTTTTTTTCATATCTTATTCTATTAATTATAACCAATTGGAATGAGATTAACTTGAAAAAAATGGGCAAATTATTTTAGCAAACTGCTCGTACCTATATAAAGTTTTTGTTTTACTTTTTATTCGTTCGGCTTTTGTCTGGTATTATAATGATATACAAGATACTTGTGTAATTATAATGATACATAATCACCTAGTTACATTGAGGATCTAGCTAGTTGGTCTGAACTTAGTTATCAATTATAAAAAACTGAAACTATTTGAGTGTTTATTTTTATACTAGCGACCCGCCTCGACTTTGCGCGGGTGCAATGCTGATATTAAATGTAAGTACCTACTAATAAAATTCCGGTCCGGCGGCAAGACGTTTCGTTTTACATAGTCACGTAAGTCCTTTTAGGATCCTTTTTTGGCGCGACTGACGCACGCAATGACTGATGGAACGAAACGTGCTTCACACCAAAGATGGCGACAGCGGTTAGTTTGTCAGTGCCATTAGAATTTAACGAAATTCTCCATAATCCGAATTAAGTGGACATATGTTGTCGACACAAAGTCAATATTTTTTTATGTTTTGTTATTCATATAAGGTTTCGATCAAGTCTACCGTATCCCTTGACATAATTATTAATATAGATTACGAGAAATAACTGCTGCGGAGTTGTATTTCCCTAATTGCAATACACCCTAGTCCGAATATCATTTCAAAGTCTTGAATATCGTCCCAGAATTGTTAGTTTGTTTTATCGGTTTTATAAATAATTAAATATTGGTGGACATTTAACACACAACACCATATAACCCCGAACTGGCTAAAAACTCCCAAACAGCAACACACAGTTTAAGCTTTGCTTAGCTTGGGAACCAAGCTGATAATTATAATCTAAGCGAATATTTTAAATTTGCGAAAGTGAAAACTTCTTTTGGTGCGATTGATCTTCGGGTAAGCTCGGGACCATGGCCATTGGCCAGCTAGAAATACGTCAGCGTTTCCCATTGGTCAACTAGAAATGCGTCAGCAAAGAAATAGAAAACTAGAATTGCTGACGTATCTCTAGATGGCTATGCTCATGGCCACGCCCTGCAGTTTCACTCGCGTAGTTTTCAAATTCTAAGTTTTCACTTGTATCGGCAGTTCCTATCCCTGGCAATTTTTTTGTTTGTTGTTATTTCCCATTTCCCGCAAAAAACTAAAATTATGAACAAGAAAGATTTGATTTGATAGACTTTAATCTGTGTTCCAAATTTGAACCAGGTCCGTTCAGATCTTGCGACGTGATTGAGCAACAAACATGCAAACATTTATTACATTAATAGGAGTGGCAGGGCTCCGCGGTTGTACCCGCGCAGTTCCGTTCTCGTTATTTTCCTGAGATAAATAGTAGCCTATGCCTTCATCCAGCCTATAATCTGTGTTCCGAATTTGAGCCATATCCGCTCATACCTCATACATTACTACGTAATTGAGCAACAAATATCCAAACGTTGTCAGTATATATGACAATGTTTGGATAATTCTTGGTAGGGCTCTTGGATGAGACCGCCTGGGGAAGTACCATCCTTCGCCAGTTATTCTACCGCCAAGCAGTAATGTGCAAACGTTACTGTGTTCCGGTTTGAAGGGCAATGTTTGCAGTGAAATCACAGTTGGAGATATAACACTGTCGATCTCTGGGTGACGAGCGCAGTGCAGTGCTGCTGCTATTTTATAATATTAGGATTGCCTAACCGTCGCGCCCGTGTGTCCCACTTTCAATTTGACAATTAAGATTCCTCAGTTCATTGTAATTACACCTATGCGGGCGTCTTAATGAAGTTAAAGGGAATTAATTATTTTAGGGGCATAAATTTAATCTGGGCCGACCTTTACTTATGATAGTACAATGCGGACCTAAAGTTGATTATGGCCCGTTTATCTCTGGGTTATCTAGCGAGGAATTCATTAACCGGAGGTTAAATGGGCCGAACAAGAGTTATGTCTTAATGGATCATGGCGAAATGTAAAGTTACGTCCGCCATTCTGATTTGATGGGCTTCGTTCCGAAATCTGGTGATTTCTAATAGAAATATACTAGCATAAGC
>JADLOZ010000517.1:0-25000 GCA_017562165.1 Ectropis grisescens
ACATCAACGCCATCGCAATTATAATCTCTTTGACTCTAAAGGTCACGACGCACTATTTACTGGTTTAATTATGTTCATCGCTCAATTACATCTTAATTATAAATACCTTTAGTGTCACTCCCTTTGAAATATTGAAACTAAGTTGAGTGTACACTTGTACAGATGGGTGATACAACTCAACGAGTTTCATTATGTGTTGACATTTAACGAAACATAGTGATTTTGTTTTAGCATAGAGTGATGAGATGACCAGTTCTTGCCTGATAGTCGGAAATATACCTGTCCATAACAGCACAGTGACATGCAGCTATAGGAACATAAAGAGTTCAAATCATTACCTAGAACTACACTGCACTCTTCACCCAGACATGTAAGATGTGTTATCTATATGCCCTGTAGGTTTACTGGAAACATTGCCCTTCAAACTGGAAAACTAATGTTTTCACGATACTGCTTGTCGGCAGGATAACTGGCATATATGTGGTACTTCCCCAGGCTGAATCTGTAAAGAATGCAAAACCCTAGTAAAACGTTAATAATTTTTACTGGGAATTTATAAATTGAATGAGAGACTACGTCATTACCTTGGTCTCTGTTTCCGCATAACGTCACAGCCGTAATACTGGCTGGTGCTAAATAAATTATCTGGTTTAAATAATGCATTCAAGAATTTTTCTCAAGGACATGATTTGGCAAACTCTCATCGTTCATTAATATTTTCCACATTCACTTTTTTACTATTATAGATTTACACTTGTCCGTTATCTCGCCCGATGTTAAGCGACGTTCTTATCACAAAAGTAGAGTAAGCCACTTTGTCTTTGAAACACCAACCATGAAACGATATCGCATTTTCGCGCTACGAGCAATCCGATAGAAAAAAGAGCAAGGTGGTATTAGATCATGCAGATCCGTTCCATACTCTCCGAAATACATTCACTGGTTTGTATCTTTTGGAATTAGTCTTAACAGCTTTAAGAATAAGCTATTGCTAGGAAAATTGTTATAGTTATTTTATATTGATCAATTGCATCATCACTATTTAATTCAAATTAACTTGTAATTATTAGTAAGTTACTCGTCAATATGAGACACAAAACTTTACAGCTATCACCCAAATGAAACCGTGTCATGTTTCACTGAAAATCTATACTAATATTATAAAGCTGAAGAGTTTGTTTGTTTGAACGCTAGGATCTCGAGAAGTGCTGGTCCGAATTGAAAGATTATTTTTCTATTGGATACTCCATTTATCTAGGAAGGCTATAGGCTATAGAAAATAATGCTACTATTTACAAAAGCAGAGCATGAATCAAGAATGTAACAAAATCGGGAAAAAATATTCCTTTTTGAGAGTTTTCGTACATTTCGTGCTTTGACATGACACATGACAGCATGTGTCTAAGATTGCGTCATTGAATATCACAGATTACATACCTCTTGAATATAAAACCTTTGCTAATCTCTGTGTTAGTACGACCAATTTCCGACAGGTGGCGTAGTAGGTAGCTGAAGAGGTGTTTTGTTTGAAAGCGATATTCTCAGGAATGACTGAACCGATTTCAGTCATTCTTTCACCGTTGATATGTACGGGATCCTGATGAGTGTATAAATATAGCACGGGCAACGCCGGGGCGGGCATCTAGTCTATGATAAACGTCTGCACATGATATTGTCTTCATGTTTTGCAAAATGGTAAACAAAGGAGATTGATAAGCTTTCTTCAAGGGATATGCGCTAAAAGGAAACCTATAAAAATCGTGAATCGCTCCTTGTGTTGGATTTACGTTGCGATCAAAGCAAGCCTGTTTGATATCAAACGCTGTGAGTCAGTTCCCCTGAGGTGGTTTAATGGGTGCGTTTATGAAATATCCGGATTGGTATCCTGAGATAGGTCATTGACTCGCTAAACGTTCTAAATTGAGAGCTGCGATACCTTTGAGCCGCTGCTGGATACCTTTTTAGAGGCCACTACTGGCTCTGAAGTAATCTTGTTTGGATGGAATATCACGGTCAAGGAAAGGATAGGAACTTTCATTACGTGTATCCTATATATCATTACAGGGTAATGCAAAATGGGGTACCAATCTATTTATCCCAAAACTGTCCTTTTTCGTTGTTAGAGGACACTTGACAGAGTCCACCTGGGGACGCACCACATCATTGACAGTTATCCTACCGCCAATCAGTAATGAGCTACAATTACTTTGTTCTAGATCAGGGGTTCCCAAATTTATTTTGTCTGCTGCCACTTTGAGAATAAATTAATTTTAGTGCCTTCATTTTGTCACATACTTAAAAATTTCCTCCTACTCCACCTGGCAGTCCGACTTTGATGCCGGAAATACATATTCGCCAAATGGAGGTTCGTAAAGTGCTACGCAATCTCGATGTGAACAAAGCCAGTGGCCCGGACGGAATTCCTGCCCTAGTGCTGAAGGCTTGTGCACCTGAGTTGTCTCCTGTACTGACGCGCCTGTTTAGGCTCTCTCTCAATTCTGGGCAAGTACCGAAATCATGGAAGCTTGCTAACGTGCAACCTGTGCCCAAGAAAGGTAGTCGTGCTGACCCTGCCAACTACAGGCCCATCTCGGTCACGTCCATACTCTGCAAGACTATGGAACGTGTCCTAAACCACAGGCTCCTGATGCACCTAGAATCTAATGACCTCCTCAGTGACCGGCAATACGGGTTTCGCCGAAATCGGTCCACTGGGGATATTCTAGCGTATGTCGCCCACATCTGGAGTGAAGCTATCGAGAAACACGGGAAGCACTTGCAGTCTCCTGGATATCTCGAAGCCTTTCGACAGGGTTTGGCATGATGGCCTTATTAGCAAGCTGTCCAGTTATGGTTTGTCTTCAGGGTTTATTGCGTGGATATCGGACTTCTTGAGGGATCGATCCATACGAGTTGTCATTGATGGCTGCTCGTCGGATCGAATGGCTATCAATGCCGGAGTCCCTCAAGGGTCGGTACTCTCTGCGACGCTGTTTCTGCTACATATCAACGATCTGTTGAAGCCCGGTATCTTTGGGTACGCAGATGATAGCACCGTTGTAGAGAGTTACATATCTAGCGCGAGAGCCAGTGGACAGCATACTAAGGTACTGAGAGAGAGTATGATCGATCGTTTGAACATGGCCCTTGAGAAAGTCTCTGAATGGGGCGAAACCAATCTGGCCAAGTTTAACGAGAGTAAGACGCAGGCGTGTCTGTTCTCCGCAAAAAGGAGTCAATTTCAACTGACTCCTACTTTTCGAGGTGTATCCGTGCCGGTTACTGATCATCTTGAGCTTTTGGGCGTTACCTTGACTTCTACGCTCAACTTTGGCTCGTACATCGAGTCCAAGGCTAAATTAGCTGCCAAAAAACTAGGTATCCTCTCAAAGGTGCGAAAGTACTTCAAATCTGAACAATTACTTTTGTTATACAAAGCACACATTCGCTCTTGTATGGAGTACTGTTCGCACCTTTGGGATGGATCGGCTAAGTATCAGCTTGAGGCTCTGGAATCGATTGAGAGGCGTGCCAAAAGGCTCATAGGCAAAGACACTCTAGCGCGAAAAAGACTTCATAGTCTTGAACATCGCCGCAAGATAGCTAGCTTATCGGTTTTTTATCGGATACACTTCAGAGAGTGTGCAACTGATCTGCATGATCTAATACCTCCTTGCCCTTTTTTCTATCGTACTTCTCGTAACTCAAAGAAGCGGCACCGTTTCATGGTGGATATTCCAAAGACACGGACGAAGAGGTTTGACTCTACGTTTGTGATAAGAACATCTAGGCTGTGGAATGAGTTGCCTGAGTGGGTTTTTCCCCGATAGTTATAATCTTGGTGTCTTCAAATCGAGAGTGAATCGGTTTTTTCTAGGTAAACACGCTCCATCGTAGACCGCATCGTCGTTTAACATCAGGCGAGATGGCGGTCAAGTGTAAACCTATAAAAGTTAAAAAAAAAATACTTTAACTTAAATTTAAATTAATTAATTATTGTGAGTTAGCGAAGATTAAACATTCATTCTAAATGAGATTTGTACAATAACCTGCAAGAGTTAACTTGAGACTTGAGTCTTAGTATGTTGCACACAACGGACTCCAAGCTTCTACACAACACCCCCATTTTTTTCTGGGTCTCTTACCTAGGCCTACAGCGCCCACAAGGGGGCGTTATCCCCCAGTTTGGGAAAGGCTTTTCTAGATTAAAATTAGAGAGCAAAGAGATAAATCATCTTATTTGTCGGGATGACGATTGGACTCTTCATCAAGTTTGAACCCTGGCACTGTATTATAATAATGGGCAGGCTGAACTAGAATATAGCGAAGTATTTTTTAGATCAGCGTGTACCACCTTCAACCGTCTCGTCGCTTACCATCAAGAGAATTGATGGTCAAACGGGGTATATACGTTAAAGTCCCTTTTTGTTTTTCTGCTCACTTCCATTTTCAACATTTTTGAATCTCACATTACGACAACTAAAAAAGGCAATGAAAAAAAAACTATGATACACATTTTCAATATATGAACAACACATTGACAGATTGCCTTTTAGTTTTTCAGCCAGAAGTGGAATGAACGGGTTAATAACTGTAAACAAAAAAAAATAGGGCGGTATATCGAATATCGCCAGGTCAGCTAGTCAGGCCTCATTTGTCACTTCTTTTTGTGGGCACGCCAACTCCCCAAAATTGTATGTCGATGTTTTTTCCTTAAGACTCTTAAATTTTTTTTATTTTTTATTTCAAGTTTAGATTTTTTCAAAATTTTCCATAAGGGTCTTTCCACAAAAAAAACCCTGTTTCTAGTTATATATTATCTATTCCATGCTCTAGGTACGAATACGTTCAGTGTTGTAAGCCATTTTGTTCGGTTACGATTTCCCCACGTTTATGTTAGCGCAAAGCAAAATGTCCCATTCAAGTCTAACAAGAATACACCTTTACATGCAGTCAGACAGAAACATACAAATGTTTATTACGCAGATAAAGCGGCGTGCATAAAACGCGATAAAATATCGTGTGCTTGTGCATTTCATTCCTCTTATTTTGCTGTTCTAAGTAAATTCTAGCTAGATATTTTAATATTGATCTTAGAGTTAGGTTTGTTGGTTATTATTTTATTAATATTTTATTTATTAGGTCTCTGGATAAGGGGTGCCATCGCTTCGAAGCACTTTTGTGATGCAGATATAAAAATATGCATAAATTTCTTAACGTATAAAAATCCTGTTTTAAGGTTTTTGTTCCCAGATAATTCTTCGCCAAGTCAACCTATATTCTCAAATGTTGACAACATCAATGCCTAATTTTCAACTTGAGATTTATGATAGTTTGTTTTGATTAATGGTTTTTATAGGACAATATCAAAGCGAAGTCGGAACGGAGCGCTAGTATTATAATATAATACAATACAAAACACTTCATGGGCACCACAAACAAAATTGACAATAAGTAACATATAAAATAACAACACATAATGGACACAAAAGGCGATCTTATCGCTAAAATAATAATATAACAGTAATAAGTGCAAATTTTACACATATCTCATCATTATTATGTGAGCGTCACAAATCTTTCAGTATTGTTCTGTGACGCTCACTACATACTGAACAGATGTGGCAGTAATATAATCGAATTTATTTCGGTAACATACAATAACAGAAAGGTAAGAGTAGCATTAAGTTATTGTGGTTCGAATTAATAATGTACAAGTATGAAGATAACATAACCAAAGAAGACAACACAACTTTAAATGGAAGTGACGATGTAGAGCATCTAAAAAAAGTGTAGATGGATTTTGTGAAAGAGGACTTGAATGTAAAAGAAACGAAATCAGGTTTCACAAATGGAGAAAGTGGACATTGATACAACTACCAAGTACCATTAAGTCTGATAACGATAGGCGAACGATGATGATGGCATGTGCATGGGTTGTAAGTGTGAGCGTATCCTAACGCTACCGTTTATGTCGTATTGTATGTGAAGATTTGTTCAGCCAATCAGCCAGCCGATGCGTCGGCGCACTACAAAAGACAGAACTTCTATAAAATAGAATTGCGCATTCAATTACACGATCAGTGCAACTCGTTACGGACCACACAAAGAGATATCTGCACAGAAATCAACCGTGAATAGGCGATAAAAAACTTTGAGGGTAACGACGACTTTTGATTAGAGCTGAGATACTGAGACCAAAAAGACGATCAGAGTCTCGCTTTCGTCAACTGTTTAATTCAAAACAAAAGTGTAGCGATAGATTTGAAATGTGCATCTTGCTTATTAGTCCAAGATCTCAGAGCCGCCAGACGTCACGTATTTTCTAATGAACTATATGTGGACGATTGAGTAGAGTTAGTACGTACAAAGAACACAGGCTAATCCGTTAACATGTTTAGACGGCCAATTTTGAGATAATGATATGGGGACACATGTTTTGCAAGTCGCGACACTCCATAAACTGTATACTTAGTATAAAAAACTAGCATCTACCCCCGAATTCACCAGCGTAAAATTTTGAAAAAGCTTTGTCCTTAGAAACTCCAAAATATTTCGGTAAAAATTTGCACTATCACTTTTTAACACTCATAGACATGTAACCAAGTATAGCTCAGATACTCGTATGTAACCAAGTATAGCTCAGAAGATTGTCAAAAACTTTGACACTTTCCTGAATTTGAATAAAATCATTTCTAAAATATTTTGTAACCAGTTTTCGTTCAAGTGAAATTGTAAATAAACTGACAATAAGTGACAACTTCAGCGAATATGACTGAGAATTAATTGCGTTTTCGAGGACTGACAGTGTTCAGAAATAATGAAAAGCTTGACGAGGTTGACATTTTGCGTGCCGCGTGGGTGCATTGCGCCAGTTGTAAAAATTTGATACTCTTAAAATCTTGGTAAAATCATGAAAATGTGTTTATTTTTGAAGCTATACTTCTTTTGACGACTTATTCCCGAGCGACACGAAGCTAGAATAGCAAGTTAGTGTTAGTAAGCTAGCAAGCTAATAATACTTCTAGCTTTCGTGTCGATAAAACTAGCGTTGCGTAACGTTGTCTACACGAGGCTAGAAGTACTAGCTTCCTCGCTTGCTAACACTAGCTTGCTATACTAGCTTGAAAAACTATCCTTATGTAGCTCGGGCATTAAATATAAAAGTACATTTTGACGATGCGCACCTACACTGTCTCAAAAATCGACACTATGATTAACTAATCAACATTTTAGTAAGCTGAATGAGCTGTAAACAAAAATAATGCAGCCATAGAGACTACGCTAGACTATCGACCCGATAGAAGTAAAACGTATAACTTAAAATTTCACTATTAAACAAAAGCAATATTGCAATACGTTACCTGTATAGCTACAAATATACAAAAGTATAACGCGCACGTCCCTTTTCGCTGCTTCACAGCCGCTCCAACGTTACGCCGCCTAAACCGATAAACCGCCCTCCGCCATCGCCTAACATTAGCAGTTTGGTGACGGGACCCATAAGACTATGCCCACAAACGTTTTATCTCCAAAAAAAAATGTAATTTAATAACCTACGTATTCTACTAACTAAACACAGGAGATCTCGAGAGAGTTGCTGACGAAATGGTCAGTTTCCATTCCCTGATTTCGTATCATGACGATATACTGTATAATGGTTCAGGCGCCGGCGGAAGTGCTAAAATGGCGCGGCGGGCGGCCACCTTCACTCACAGAACCGTCCTTGTCTCGATTTCGACTACAGCGATTTCTGCATTTGTCAAATCGTTCAAAGTTGCAACAAATGTAGTCATAGTAAGTAAATACTTATTACTTGCAGTGTCCCACGGTTTTACCCGCGTGGTTCCTCTTTCCGCTCGTTATTTTTCACTCACATTTAAAAAAAATTGAAAACAGAAATAATTTTGTAAAACCATATTTAATTATTTTAATTCTCTATAAAGTTATTAACGTAAAATAATCATCATGTTCTAAAATGTTATTAAAGGCTTACGAGACCCAGAAACCTGACAAATTTTTGAGCCAAGACAAAACTGAATAAATTCTTAAATTTATAATTCGGTATTAGAATGAATGAAACGAACTCGCTTGAGTTTGTTTCATTGAGACAGAATTGAATTTAAATCAAGTTCACTTATGACAATAGGTATCATGAATACTAATATTTATAATAAAGAGGTAACAATGTAAATTTGTATTTCATTATTAATAAAATACTGGACAAAAACTACTGGAAAGATACAAAAAAAAACATCATTAAAACGATACCTTATCCATAAGTAACAAAGTATATAGTGTTAATCGATTATATTTTTGCTAAGTATGGCTAAAACATTTTACTTGTGTGAATCTAAAACAAAACATCAGTCAAACTAATATCTAAATTGGAAAAAATTCTGGTTATGAGACGCAGAATATAAAATGTATTTCTATCAAACTAAAATACAATATATTTATTTGCCGATATGAAAATCGTTTCTGCAATGATTATAGCAATGTGCAATTGGTAGACAGGATGTAGAGATACATCGGATAATCGTATAGCTTTAACGACGTGGGTCGTCAACATTGTTATTCCTCTCTCGTTTATGTATGAATCCTTGCATCCTTTGTACATAATTCTCGCTGTAGGTACAAACGATCAGGATAATAGATGAAGGTATCGTTTCGACGCCCTTGGGTGCATGCAATATGGTTCTGAATTGGCTGAAAATCGTAAAACTGTAACGTTTGATGGAGAACTGAGCCTCAAGTCTAGACTTAGTAATCAATAAAGACCGACGTGATATAAGCTAGCAGTCGAGTTGTGAAACATAAAATACATTTGTGAATCGAGGGAAATGTTTGAATGAAAGTCTTACAGTAATTTTTAGATAAGATGCAAAGGAGATGTATGAGATAAAGATAACTGTTCTGTTTATCAACAAATGTGTACACATCAATACGTTTGTTTATATTGCGGTTTCTAATACAAAGTTCAGAAAATAATATTTTACAAAGAGCCTTACGGATCATCAAAGCATTGTCAAAGTAACTGAGGTTGCAGATGTTTATATACGGCAGTTACTTGCAATCAGTTGGCCTGGTTTTCACTTGTTCTATGAAAAAAAGTGTTACTTATATAGCTATACTGTTTATTCTCGTGTCTGTTTTCGCTGTTCCTGCCATCGATATTGAGAAAATTATGTGGGTCTGGTAGAGATTGTGCTCACAAATTAACTAACTTCTCAAAATGCCTTTTGAACACTATCAAGTTTTGATTGGTTTTGGGTCCAGATCCTTGAAATGAGAATTAAAAACATCTATACTTACTCACAAATTATCGCATTTATAATAATTTTACGGATGTTTATTCATTTCAACACTTCTCATTTTAATAAAGCCTTATAAACTTTTTCGATTACCTTTTAAATTTTTCTCTCCTATCAATCATTTCACTGAATAATTTTCGATCGATTTTTTTCTTCTGTTTCCTGTTTTCCGCCTTAATAAACTTCATTAAAATTAAACTGTTTGTTTAAGAGCTACAATGCTACAAAACAAAGAGAGGGGGATAGAAAGGTCACACATTTTGTTCATTAGGGGCTAAAAAGAATCCAGTACCTACCACCCAACCTTGCAAGACACTAAGTTATTTACAAATTAATTAGAGATCAAAATTTCATTCATGCGTCCATTTCTGACATGCAATATCACTTTACAATATTATTTTCGGCACAAGAAGCTTATACAGTATTTGTTTTATTTTTATCCTCGATACATATGAGAAAGATTTATTCTCGCCGCAGTCGATGTGCCGTGACTGCTGGCGGCGATGATGAGAGCTCCCCTTTTTGCTCTTTTTGCTCATCATTAATTATTTCAATGTCATTCCTAATTACAGTCAATTCAATATGTACGCCTTATTTATGGTCCAATTCATCAACAACTTTTTCAACTGCAAATATTTGCCGTATGCTTATTGTGTAATCGTTGCGCTGGTTTTACCAGCTGATTTCAATTTTGATATGGACGCGTATTTATAGAGCAGTTTGAGTTGAGAAGAACGTTGAACTATCTCGTATAGTTCGATTCATATTGTCGTCATTCGCGTCGTAACATTTTTTCGAACGAGAATAGGATGACATGATGACAGCGACGTGAACGAGTACGTGTGTTGCAACCTTGAGCCCGCTCGTGCCGTCTCTTCTACTCACAACACGATACAACTATTACTAGGTATTTCTCCTAGTGACGCCTCCACCACATACGCCCGCTATTATTAAACGAGTTCATTGGAACATCTATTTGCGCAATTTGTAGCATCGTTGCTAAAGCATTCCGATGACCTTACCGTGTTTACTGTAGAGGCTACAGATCCAACTGAGACGTCTGATTTATCGCTACCGATTTCGCGTTTACATTTCAAGGAGCGTTATTATCACATTCAACGTTTCTCAAATCTTCATCGTTTTTTGTCCCTTCCGATTCAGTATCTCCGGACGTATTGGCTTATTTCTCAATTTCTAGGCTGTCTATATTGCCAAAGTACATCGAATGAAGTTATGTGAATTTTATTAAGTAAGTATACGCGACGCTGCAGAAGAGTGTGCGTGGCGCATGCGTTGTCGGTGTCTGTTCTCTGTCCATTCACTGCGCAACCGATGCGTTTAGCTAGACGGCGGCGGCGTTGCTTCAAACCAGGTAAATAGGTATCGAACAGGCTCGCCTCTGAGTTGGTGAGATTTTAAAGTCAAATTTGGGATGAATGTTTAAAATATCGGCGGATCTTTGGTCCGGCAAGGCGCGGAAAGTCGGTGTAGCGCGGCGGCGTGTCGGTGTGGTGAACGGGGCGGATACGAGTGTGCGCCGTGCGCGTGTGTTGGTGGGCCGAGGCTCGTCGCGGCGCGCCCGTCAGTCGGCGACGGCGAGCCACGCGCGTCGTCTCGGAGCCCTCTCTCCGCAGCGCTGCAGCTAACGCATTTCACCTGCCAACGTTCAGGCTTCGCCGGCTCTCACGCTCTCGAGCGTGGAGGTCGCGCCGACCTCGCGTAGTTTCGGTCCTCGGTAGTTTCTCCTCGGGCGAGCTCTACTCCGGCGCGGAACTCTCGACGTGTCCGTGTTGTGCTGACTCCGGCGGCCGGTAGCCGCCGCGTGCTGTGACAGTGAAATCGTGCCGTATCGTGCGGATGTGCAGTGATGGATGAGTAGACAGAGCTTGTGTCCCGCCAAACGAACCTACGAGTCGACAGTTTTAGTGGAAAAGTGCGAATTGGGTCGTCAAAATTGAGCCCAAATTGTATATAGGTGGGTATCGTTGGTGAGAGCCACGGCTGGTGCCAGCAGTCGTTGAATATTTATAGCCAGCAAGTTGGAAAGTTGCTCGTGTACAAGCCGCCTGACGCGGTACACCGTCGCCGTACCATCGCACAGCTGATTCGTTGTGTCACAAAAGGATGTCCTAAACGCAGTAGAACGAATTGCGGTCATTCATTAATATTTTAGTAGCTCTGATTCACTTACGAGCATACACTCGGTCAGGTTCCATTTGAAAATCAGAGTAAATTTTAGGGCCGACAGATCTGTACACAGGAAACACATGGTGTGTAAAATTATCCAGTAGGTTATTATGATATAATTATAATGTTTCAGTAGCTAATAAATTAATTTCTGTATTATAGAGTTATTGTTTGCTCAGTAAATAATTATTATCAATCAAATAATTAATGAAACTGCATCATTTTATAGAAACTAAATAACCAATAATAACTCAGGTCAACAACATTAGTTAAAGAGCTTAGTCTAAGCAAATTGAATTAGCTCGAAAGCCAAGTCCAATGCAATGACAGAGTGTCATTGGATAAACAACAAACGACCTGACTACGATAATAATGCTATTAAGCGTATTAAACAGTACTATTTCACAAACCTAAGACATTAAGTTGATCCTAAATACCAATTTGCATAAACAAGATAAACATTTGAAAGAAAGATAGAGAATAAAATTAAGACTCTACCACTGCAAAAAAAATAAAAGAAATAATGGGACACTTTTCTTAAAACCTCTCGGGATCCAATGTAATCTCGCTTCAGCAAATTTGACTCGATGTGGAACTTTTTCAGACAGCGACGGAGTGAATGGAACAAATGACTAGTTTGGGAATTGGTCAACGTTTCAACGGTCTTCCATCAATCAAATCCCGATGTTATTTGAGTTTGGCCGTAGTTCAAAGAGCAGATAAAAATGTGCCAATCTTAAAACTGGGACAAGGCCGCGGCCTCAATTCCCCGCGGAAAAACTGTGCTTGGTGTAATAAACTCATGTGAAAACATTTATGACTGTTCTATGCAGTAACTTGATATTAGGTAACCTTCCGAAAACTACCAACATTTTTCGAAATAGTATAAAAAAACATTCAAGCAAATTACAATATCATTAGTTATATCTTGTTTTTGCACAAAAAATTATTCTAAATACTCAAAAATATTTATCAATCTTCAAAGATAACCTTGTTTCACCGACTGCAATTTTCCCAAACATCAGCTGTATACAAGGACTTGTAATACTGAATAAACATGAAGTCGACAGTAGCCTTGTAGTCGTCTCTCATCTCATATTTTAGTCTGTCAAGTACATTGCACCTACACTCATTATCACTTGGGAAGCGTCACGAGGCGTCAGTGGTTGCTTGTGTCAACAGAGACGCCGCGATTGCAGGTGCCTTTGAGCTGGCGAGGTCATTCACCCTTCCCGCCACCGATATTTGGGTATACAACAGCCATACACTTATAGAATGTTTACTATAGGAACGATAACGGGACGCTCGACCGGCACACGTGGCGGCAGGAAACTGGATAGGGGACGTGCGGGGTTAGACCCATTGTTATGTTGATTAGCTAATTCCTTAAACGATTAGACTGAGTAACCCCTTTGTGATCAAGTTAATAACTCAAAATTGATATACAGAAAATATTATAAATCATTTCATAACAGTGTTTTAAGCTATTACGGTTGTTCACCAAACTAGTATTTTTTATGACGAGACATTTATCGTGTTTAAATATTGAAGAAAATTCCCGATACAACATGGTCACGGGTAAACTCTCCATCAAAATATTGGAAATCGCTTCAACAGCTAAAATACGGCAAATATTCCGTTCCTAATGACAAAAAACAACAAAATTTCTTAAATTAGAAACAAATGAATGAAAACTGTCAATTCATAGAAAAAAACAAAATTGAAGAAAACGAAAAAGATTATGGACCTTTCTAGTAGCAACAAAAGTCTTAAAATACCCCAAGACACTTAGATCGGAATGGTGGTAATAATTGAAAAACGTGTACCGCACCACAGGGGAGGGAGCCTCCGAATCTGGGACACCGCACGTTATTTCGGTACCGAATTGGGGCGGCACGTTAAAACATCGGGGTTTCGAAGCCGTCGCTGGGACGATGAAAACAAATAGTTTGTTATACGAACACCTGAGTGGGCGGATTTTCGAGCTGATGAATAGTCAACTCTATGGTAATGGACATAAGGACGACGAAGACAAAGTAGATGGTGGACGCCGACGCATGACGGGGATTAATGATGGATAGTACCTTAGAGTCAGAGAGAACAAACCTTAAACGTAAGAAAATCACGAAAAAATTGACTTTATTTAAATTAAAATATACCTATCATGTGAATAGAAAGTGAAACTAAACACTGTTAGACTACACAAAAATACTATAAACGTACAAACTTCGAAGGTGATACAATTTCGAAAAACCACTCCTGAAAAGCACTTTAAGTCTTAATTATATCATTATAATGCTTTCGTACTCGCTCATTTAGGATTTAGGCCGACCCTACGTTACTTGAAAGTATGCACGCTATATCCAATTCCTGGAAATCACGATAGACGGAGATTCAACCTAGCACTGCAAATTTCAGGGTTCATTTTACGTCGTTGTAATAATGGTGTTAGGAATTGGGTAAATAGCAACGTTCTAAATTCAGGAGAGGAAGTTTCCGTAGGTATGCTAATTGCTGTAACGTCTAGCTACAAATTCGATAATGAGATGAAAGAGAACTCTGACTAAGATCTGACAAATGGTAATCGTATTGGCAAAAAACTTAAAATAATCAACAAACATAAAAAATGTTTATTAAAAACCTGGTTATTCCAATAAATTTAATAAAATAAGGAAATTTCGACATAAGGTCATGCATAATTACATTTCTTTAGTTCATAAAAACTAGAGTAAGAATTGTGACAGATTTGTAGTGAAATCTAGCGTAGGTGTTTATAACGGCAGTCTAGCCATATACATAAAAGTGAAATTATAGAAGATCGAAGAAAATACCTGAGAAGCAAGTAATAACAGCCAAGCATTGTAAATTATTGACGAAACATATTACACCACTGAAATATCATAATCCGTCCAATTTGCTCGCAATTGGCTTATTAAGTACAGAGAAAGTTTGATAAATAAAATAATGACTTAGCATAATCACAGCATTTATGCTCGTAATTGCGTAATACGTCAGCGCGAGGGTTCAACGAGCTAGTAGGAATTATAAATAGGATGACTGGTATCTAGGTAACAATAACTATACATAGTAAACAATCAGGCACGCTTATCAATCAGGTTGTTAAATGGATAATGTTAAATGGCTAGCGCTTGCTCATTGGTATTGTGGATAAGGATTCGTTTGATTTTACTGATAAAGAAAATAAACACTCAATAACAGTTGTTTTGTGCTTCACATCTCTTCACATTATTATCATGAAGCTAGATATAACTATAATGAGAAAAATAGTCTTATAAGTACTCTAATCAACATTAGATATTATTATTCCTAAATAACAAATACTAATTTGATTATCGTCTGTCATTGACATAAAATTAAAAGGCTATGATTAAAGGCAATTCCAATTTGCCAAACAATCGGGTCACCCGACAGCAATAAACACAAAAATCGGTTCAACCCACGTTTTCGACTGACGATCCCGCTATGAAGGCGGTGATAAAATTCTCGGTTACGATTTATAAAAAGTTAAGCTTACTAAAATGTTCAGTACGATAACCGACCAATTCGAATCGAATACACTTTCAAATCGAGCCGTCTCAGTCCGTCCCTTGCATTCCACAACTCGCTCACCCACAGCAAGCGGACCGGTCTTCGAGCATTGTACCACACGCACCACACGACCGGTTTTAGAAGTCCTCACACCTTTCCTTGTACCACCACGGTCACCACCAACTTTATTTGATTGGGTTATACAAAACGAGGTGCGGGCTCAAGGTGAATCGCCCGGTCAACACTCGCTCGATCCGATCGAATGCCTAGACCAAACACTGCCGCGTGACCTAACTATAAATAAAGAATGCTCGCCACAAAATTTCATGGTGACCCTTGCCATTGTTCCTCGGGTCTTTGTACATCGATCGATTGCGTCAAAGCCCTCAATTCGATTCACTGTCACGGGTACTTTGAATTTGGTTGCTATTGGTTCGAAAAACATGGGTACGAGTCCTCTCAAGCCAATAAACAGTTCCTTTGATCAAGAGAACTTGATTGCGTCTAATTCAGAGTAATAACAACGCTGCGAAACTGGCAAGGCAATTTTTCGTCATTATTGCGTCTGGATCCTAGAATTGGCTATAATGACACCATAATAAAACCTTGAAGATGAAATATGGTTGAAGAAAACAGTACAAAAACAAAAACGTGTCTGTTTTTGCTGTCTCTTCGACACTGTTTCAGAGTTTTGATTTTCACTTATAACAGCAACTTATAATAGTATATACAGCAGATATAAATTTTCGACGCTAGTCTAAATAAACAATTTGTCTGAATTTGGATAACAGTGAGGTTAAAATTCTCATTAAACGTCTGTAGTTTTTACCGATCGGTGCCAGCAGTTATCAGATTGTACGCAGTTTAGATTCATAATAGAAAAAACCTTGAAAAACGAGTAGCTCGGGCGTGGGTTTCGAAATCAACGCTTGAGTCGTATGCTTTTAATAATAACAGTTTTCAAACGCAACATTAACTTCATTTAATATACAACTTGTTCACATAGAAAAAAACTGGTTTGCAAAATTGTTAAATTAAGAATTGTTGCTTCTGATTAACTCTTATAACATTTTATATTACTAACGTAAATTTTGTAGCACGTGCCATTCTTTTGTCTTATATTAAAAGCAACCGAATTCGAAAGGGTGTCACCTCGTTTAACCGAATCGTTGCTTAGGGTCTTTCATTCTTGTTGGTGTAATCCTAACCCTAGATCGATGTCAATGGAGCGAACACAATAAGGCCGCGCACGGGCGTTGACCGAAATAAAAAATAAACAAGAACAGGCCGTGGTTAAGGTATTGGAAACTAAATCGTGATTCACAGCCTTATGAAAAGCGCTATTGTTGGTTACCTATTCAGTTTTAACCACTATCGTAGCTTCTGTACTAGTTTTGACGCCTATGAATAAAATATTTAGTATATTCGTAAATACCTTATTTTATAAGTATCAAAAATTCTTGCTTTAGTTTGTGCGTTAACGAATTTATGTTTTGCCATCCACATACCAGAAAACGAGTAAATTCCCCATTTCTTGATTGGTTTTGAAATAATTGAAATCTTAGATTATCTAGTCTAGTAATACTACTAACATTAATATTAGTGTTAATATTAGTCTGAACACTGTTACTCGTTATATCAAGCACAGATTTGCTCTTGTATGGAGTACTTACTGTTCGCACCTTGTGTATGGATTCTATGGATCGGCTAAGTACTCGTATCATCTGGAGGCTCTGGAATCGATCGAGAGACGTGCCAAAAGGCTCATAGGCAACGACACTCTTGTGCGAAAAAGACTTCAAAGTCTTGAACGTCTCCGAAAAATTAGCTAGTCCATCGGTTTTTTATCGAATACACTTCGGAGACTGTGTAACTTTTTTTTAAACTTTTATAGGTTTACACTTGACCGCCATCTTGCCTGATGTTAACTGATTTGTATAATCAAATCTAACTTTTCCCTTTTTTCTATTGGAATGCTCGTAGCTTGAAAAATCGACATCGTTTCATGGTTGATGTTCCAAAGACACGAACGAAGAGATTTGAATCTACTTTTGTTATAAGAACGTCTAGGCTGTGGAATACGTTGCCTGAGTGGGTTTACCCCGATGGTTACAATCTTTGTGCCTTCAAATCGTGTGTGAATCTGTTTTTTCTAGGTAAACACGCTCCATCGTAGACCGGATCGTCGCTTAACATCAAGCGAGATGGCGCTCAAGTGTAAACCTATAAAAGTTAATAAAAAAAAAGTACTTGCCACCACGCTGCCACATATATTGTGACTTTTCCTTGCGTCTATGAATGCAAGTTTTCTTATTATATTTTACTTACACTTACAAAGCACATGATTAAGATATGCTCGTACTAGATATATGGAACAGACGCGCAGCGAAATATCTGTGTAAAGTTGACATAACAAGAGCCGTTTTATAATGGTAACAATTCGATATATTGCTCGTTAATTATACACAATCATTTTTAATCAATCATTGCTTCATTGAAACTTACTACAAGTACATAAAAGTAGTATATGAAGGGGAATCATTTTATCACTAGCGTGATAATTACATTGTGTTTAAGTAGGTACCATTAATCTACATATTTTTTTAAAATAAAGAGTGACGAGACGATCAGGACATGTGCCTGATAGTAAGCAACATGCCTGACACATAACAGCACAGTGACACGCAGCTATTGGAACATGAAGAGTCCAAATCATTACCTAGCACTGCACTGCGCTCGTCACCCAGAGATCTGAGATCTTATATCTCTAAGCTCTGTAATTTATCTGGAAACATTGCCCTTCAAACCGGAACACAGTAATGTTTGCACATTACTGCTTGGCGGTAGAATAATAAAATACCACTACATGATTACCATCCTACTGACAATAATTATTGTTCCTTATTATAAGTATTGTTCCACTCTCTAAAATGATTTCTTCATTTTCATTTCTTTCTTAAATTGTTTAAATATCTTCTCTTCCTTGTCTACTTCACACAATGAAGATTTTCATGAACATCATCGCCATTCTCAGACTTCAATTTTCCTGTAATTTTCTCAATTTATGGCTCGTTTATTATAAGTCGTTTTTGTAATTTTATCATTGTGTTTTTTTTCTGTTGTGCATAGTAAAGAGTTCGTTTTTGTGTGTCTGTCTTGTTTAAAAGATATATCCTACTTCCTACTAATATTGTAAAAGTCAATGTATAGATGTTTGTTGCTCGATCACTTCGTAACATGAACGGATCGGACGATCCAACGGATAAAATTTGGAATACCGTTAGATTGTAGTCTGGAAGAATGTATAGGCGGCTACTTTTATTTCGTAAAAATAATGGGAACGAGAACTACGCGAGTAGCACCACGAAGTGTTGCTAGTGTATGTACTTTATATATTCCGCTAAGTATATGAAATACATCACAATCACAATATACATGATCAAAACAACAATGTTAAATAGCTCTGTTCCAATTTCAAAAGTCAGTTTAGTAATAGATAGAGTATAAAACTCTGCGAAACTAACTTGGTGCAAAGTAACTAACAATTATCAGCTTGGTAAATAAAAATATAGCGTATCATTTTTCTGAGATCTGGAGAATACTCGTCCACCGATTGACAACAAGTCATCGGCCCGCCCTATTTGAGCACCGAACCGGCAACAGACAGATGTGAAATCTGACCAAGGCAACTGCCCGATTCGACCTGATTTTCTATGACAATCCAATTTATCTTCTGGCAAAGTTATAAAGAAAATCATTCAATGTTAATTAACGTCAGTTTTATTTGGCAGCACGGTCAATTAAAACGACAATTATTATAGTTTAGTGAATGCTAAAAGCGAATAACTCTTGTTCTATTGAGCTGGTTTTGATATTAATAACGTTCTAATTTCTTTTGATATTAAGCTTCCCTGTCTGTTGGTATTTTTACTTTCTTTCTCCATGTAAGTTGATTCGCCTAGAGGTACATTCTAGTCTAGAGCCAGGCACATGATTGACATGTAAAATGGTTATGGGTTCTGTGAAATATAGGTATGATCATTGATCAGGCTTTTTTGGCAATTAGTTTTTGGAGGCACGCTAATTTTATTCTCAAAAGTCTATAATATATTGGAGAACTGGGTGTGCCATCGGTGCGCATTCAGAACAAGGTGTCCAGCGTGGTTCCACAAAAAAACCTGGGTATGATTGGTTGCTTTCTTGTTTGTTGATGCTTTGAACTATTCGGGGACCTTAATTCTCCGTTGTGAATGTGATTCTTGAAAGAAAATCGGATTCCAGTTCCTCCCATTTCAATGCGGTATCTAATTTGATTGTGGTATATTTTATTCATAGCATATACGTGCAATTTTCTGTGCTTTGTCATGAAATAAATTACTTCGTTTTATTTTGCATTGTACTATAACTTACATGGTCACAATAAAGAGTTGGTTCAAACTGTTCAAACTCAAACTACTTAACAAGAGCGTAAATTGCGAATTCTAGAAGCAGACTGATAAAATACTATAATGTTGTTAGTAACATTATTGTTCTGTCATAATAACACGGTAGCGTGACATAGAGTACTTAACGTCACTGTATTTTGAAAAAGCGGATATGTTTCATAGTTTTTCTGTTATTAAATGTAAAAAACGCTAGTTCTCGTGGGAATCGCAAAGAATACGAGTACTTACATAGTTATTTTGGTTAATGTTTGAAACATTATGCACTAGGCAATATTAATTATTTTTAATTCGATATAACTTTTCAGAGACCTGTGGCATTTAGCTTCAGATGACATCTCCTACTTATCGTTCTTTAGACTGCATTAAAAGCGTACCGGTAACCATACTAGAATTAAAAGTACACCATAAACTGGAATCATAGTATGCACATAGTCAACAACAGGCCTATTTTTTTTTATAAAGAGTGACGATACGAGCTGGACATTTGCCTGATGGTAAGCAACATCCCTTCCACATAACAACACTGTGACACGCAGCTATTGGAATATGAAGAGTGCAAATCATTACCTAGCACTGCACTGCGCTCGTCACCCAGAGATCATAAAAAAAAACTTGGGTTCAAAGAACGAAAACGCTAAAAAACAGCTCAGAATGCGCGTGGCCACCGCAACACATTCACATCACGTAATTCCTGTTATAACTATTAGTCGTATAAAACACTTTGAACGGTATAAAGACCTCATAGTGACTTTCGCGCCGTAACCAAAGACCTAGTCTTCGAAAAATTCAAAGTGGAAACTACTTTAGTTTTTATACAAATCCAGCCCTTCGGTTTCTTTTTCTACTATTCTAGAATCATCCCTAAAGTAAAGTTATTAAAGGTAGGTGTATAATCCTACTGTTATCATCATCATCATCATCATCAGCCGCAAGACGTCCACTGCTGAACATAGGCCTCCCCCCTAATACTGCCTAATACGGCCTGTTATACTTCGAGAGTAAAAGTAAACCAATTAAATTGATGTAAGAAGTAAGCTTGACAACTGATGGACCTTTCCTTTACAAATTTTCAAAAGAAATGCCAGTCACCAGTATAGGTCCGCCTACTTAAAGCCCCAACCCCTCCAAAACTCTTTTTGGGATGGCGGATAGAAGTAGATGGTTCTGCACCGGCGCCCTCTATACTCAACTTTACCAGGCATAAAGTCATATCCATTTCTTTAAATAACTAGATATATAAGAATAAGTCTTATATATAACACATATTTAGACTCAAATCCCTGTATTAAATATAATACTATACCCGAAATATACTACAAACGATACAGGTGACAACACTACTAATATAAATGTCAATGTTTGGAAGTTTGTTGTTCAAGCACGTCGTAACCATCGATATAAATAAACCATTAGATGTGCCCTGAGCACCTTTAAATTAGTAGTAAGTTGCGTCTGTGTTACGCTACAGCGCTACACACACAGACGTGGATTACAAATCACCAATCTACCCCTAAAATCCCTAGCGGTAAGGTAGGTATGCAGTGGTTCCACTTATTTTGGTTGTTGACAACGAATAGTCATAGGTAAAAACGTCCAGTGTTCACCACTTCCTGCAACCGACTAGAACGGATAGAGGCGCTTACTCTTCCCAACGATGCGCCTTAATTCCACGCGCCTGAAGTTTGAGAGGGCACATCTTTTGATTTAGATCGCTGGCCGTAATGTAAAAACGGATCTGGCTGAATTTTGGAACACAGTAAGTCTGGAAGAACACATAGGCTACTTTTATCCTGGGAAAATAACGGGAACGGGAACTATGCGGGTAAAACCACGGAATGCTGTTCTACTAGACTATAATCTAACTCCAAATTTATGTTACGTAGTTTACGCTCATACGTTATGACGTGATTGAGCAACAAACATCCAAACGTTGGCATTTATAACACTAATAGAATATAAATATGTACTATCAAGTTTATTGTACCGATTGTACCTAATAAACAACAGTGCCAACATTCCACTCAATGTCACCATTTTGACAACCACGCGGCCAAAACTGCGGGGCTAAGCTTGCAAAACAACAAAGGCTAGAAAAGCCGGCGCCATGCAGGCATGGCCGAAGTAGGAAGCGAGCTATTGATCAGAGCCAGTGGGGGTGGGAAGTGCGGGCGAGGGGGGATGTAGCCCGCCACAGATTGAACATCAGTTAGTACAGCAGAGGCGCGGCCAGTCGTTTAGGCGGGTGCGTGGTGTGCGTTCCTCGCTCCCAGGTTCAAGGTTAAGGTCTTCGCCCATTCAGCTCCGGGCACGTGCCCCAAAGTAAATATAGTACTCCAACCGTTACGCCATCGCAGCCGTAATGTGCCGCCAAATGTTCCCGATCCGACAGATTCCGTGGAAATGCTTTTCCGGTCGTGACGAAACAATGAGATAATTGAAGACTTGCAGCTGTTCTGCTCGAATAATAGCCTTGAGGCGTCTGACGTTTTGTTGTTCTCCCTATGATATATCAACTTTTTCCCTTTAGAAACTCTCTTCATTTTCACACGCTCTTCATTTCATAAAACACGAAACGTCGGATAGGTCGAGCGGTAAATTTTGTTGTCACTCCATGTTTTCTTTGTATTTGATACAGAACAAACATGGGCTGACACTATTGGGATTTTCACAAAGAGTACATGGAACGGAAAGGCCTCATCATATTGTGAACATTATTTTAAGCTATCGCGTTCACTACTTTACTTTACCTATGAACACGATGCATGAACATGAATCTGCACCGAAAAATCTAACTCGCTCTCTCTCACATATAACCACAGCAAACACATTTGGAAAACCAGCTATGGTTTAGTAAAATCCGTTAATATTCTAGCTCTATGTACATTAACACCAATACACCAGATTAACACATGATAAGGAAAATCGGCCAAAGAGATACTGCATATCACGAAGATCATTGTCCTACTTATCTTAAAAATGTTACTAGCATTTTTGATGTTTCGATGTTGGGAAGAAGTGATCCTTGTTCTATTCAAATTTAATTAATGTGGAAATAAGGTTATAGAAATTGGTGTACTTACCTACATTCTTCACACAACACTATCGAGCCCCAAACTAAATACAGCTTGTATTATGGGAGTCAGATTGCTTACATAATACCTTAAATAAAAGAAAACACAGTGCAACGTACCCACCAAAGGCACTGATTTGGATTCGTTCACATTGAAATAGAACAGTAGTACGGTTGCTATTATGGGCTCGTATATCGGTATCTCGTCTCTCTAAATTATAAAAAAATACAATTTTACGATCCATTAGTCGTCAAACTTTATCTTAGACTTTGGGGTTTGTTATCAACTTTAACAGAGATGGAACTTGGGTCACTAGTCAATGAATTTCCCAATAAGTATTTAAATTTTCAAAAATAATTCACCAAAAGCATAAAAATGAATGAAGTCGACAACTGTCATGTATTTTTTCTGTTTTCCGTTTATTGTTGTGTCAATAAAGGTTACCTGTCTACCTACAATTAATATTATCAAAAACACAATAAAACAGTGTTATTGATCTTCAATTAATTCATATACGCTAACATGGAGTTGGCTATGTTTGCACTTTAACTACTCACGTAGAAACATCTATTGCAGTAATTAAATTGTCCCGAGCATTCCCACTTCCAGAAACCCATAAACCACAAAGAACCAGCAAGAATTCACGTAAATAATATCACCGATATCAGTGCCGTAAGTTTTGCCCACAATCACCCTAACTAACGCCAGTGTGTCTCATAAAACCTGCTTGATATTGTCGCGGGGAAAAATATGAAATGGGAAACCTGGATACCACCCATGGGCTCGGCAAGTACTCTTTCCGTCTGACAAGCTATTTGCATAAACTACCGTAGAGTTACAAGTTTGGAGCTGGTAGACAGACCACTATCGCCTCGACAGATAAATTAACTCGGCATTACAATAACGCACTGAATTTTATAAATAAAATACATGAAAACTTAAAACTAAAATTAAAGAAGCGATTGGTGATCTTGTGGAAAATGAGAAACTAAATGGAAAGGCGAGAAGTACGTAATAAAAAAATTTGTGCTTCCCCATCGGAAGACGAGGAGTGCCTACAATTTATAAAATGTGTTTGATTTATACCACGGATTTATGCCTATTTTATTTAATTATTTTCGTTTTCGCATTTAATGAGAAATAAATATTTTTTATCAATAATAACTGTTAAAAACTATTGAATAATTTATAGTAATTACTTAAAAGTAACAATCATTACATACAAATTGAATGTGGTAAACACAGCGACACAGCATTGAAGAGCAGCTGACTGTATCTTTCTTACTCGGGTACACTCGGCATTTCCGAGTTCACCTGATCGAACCTTTCACCTCAGGGCGTGACGCTTCACTTAAAGCCTAAGAAATAATATGCGAGCGGTGCCCAAATAAATGTTTCACTTCAAAAGTGGTTGATACTTCTGTAATATTGAAAATAAAACTGCAGGTAAACAAATAATGTCTTGAAATACCTACATAGAGATGTTTAACGATTTCTTATGTGTATTATATTCTTCTTAGACTTGGCTAAGGCTTTCGACACGGTTCATATTCCCCTGCTTTTAAATAAGCTCGAACTTCTCGGGATACGTGGCATAACCTTAAAACTTTTCGAGGATTATTAATTTATCAAACAGAACCCAGCGTGTTTGTATAAATGATATCACTAGTGATGATGCACTGGTTACTAACGGAGTCCCCCAAGTATCAATTCTAGGGCCAAGTCTATTTTTAATCTTTATGAACGAATTATGCAATTACTCCCCCCAAAAAGGTAAAATATTTGCCTTCGCAGACGATACTGCAATGATATTTGAGGGTGATACTTGGGAACAAGTGCGTGCCAATGCAGAGCAGGGCCTGAAAGACGTTATACTGTGGCTTCAAAATAACTTTCTAACTTTGAACTATAGTAAAAGTAAATTTGTGGCTTTTAATATGCGAAAACAACCAAAATCGTCTAATGGAGCGATAATGATTCAAGCCCATGCATGCAATACTCTGCCTTCTTCTACATGTAACTGCATCCATTTGGAACAGGTTAAGTCTATTAGATACCTGGGCGTGATCGTTGATGAACACCTTACCTGGCTTCCCCAGATCGAAGCAGTTTCTTGCCGCCTTCGGAAATTAACTTGGGTTTTTAAGAATCTGCGTCAAATCACCTCGTTTGATCTGATACGAACTATTTATTTTGCCATTTGCCAGTCTGTCATAGGATATTGCGTAACAGTGTGGGGTGGTGCATGTAAATCGATTATCAATAAATTACAACGAGTTCAACGTCTAATTTTAAAGGTCATGACTTTCAAACCTACTAGATACCCTACGCATCTTCTTTTTTCCAATTGTAAAATCCTCACAGTTAGACAACTATTCATCCTCAATCTTACTTTAATTCAACATCGATATTCTAAGCTTAATGAAAGGGACTC
>JADLOZ010000269.1:0-25000 GCA_017562165.1 Ectropis grisescens
GAGCGGGAACCAAATAATAGAGTTCGCTACAAACGTTTAGCGAACCCTCGAAAATTGAAATAAAAAAGCGAGATGTAACAGCGATATGATTTTGCACTTTTTTAATTTTTTTCTATTTTGAGCGTGTTTTTAACACTGCAGTAGAGTGGCGAATCGATTCGACATAACAGAACCACGGAATTTTTGATAAAAAGTGTTTATTACGCTAACTTCATGGTTAAGTAATATTTTATTCGAATAAAAAGTAATGTTACGTAGAAATTGTGCCGTAAGTCACAACTGAATTTAGTCATTGGAAAAAAAAATGTAGTAAAGTGGTTGTTGAAGAAACTATCTGAAGCAGTTTATTTATTAGTTTTCTTCTCGGTCAATTATACCATTACATAGATATTTATTCCTGACAGGAGCGGAAGCTTAGTGTTTCGTAACTTGAAATTAAAAACTATTACTACTGTGAACCTATATCCACCGAAGGTACTTCTATTATATTATAGCTAATAACATTATTGTTTGTTCGTGAACTTAAGGTCTGGACGTAATTAAAAGTTTTTTCGTTCAAAAATCTTTTAAGGCCGCTAAATATTAACAGCAAATATTATTTTTTACATAAAAAATTCAGCAAGATCTTAGCTTGCAAATGTTCCCAAATCTAGTAAATACATAAAAAATATAATAAAAATTGGTAGAGTCATTTCGGAGGAGTATACCCATAGGAGGAGGAGGAGGAGGTAATATATAACAATCTATAGATGTTACCTACCTACTTATGATAAAATAATAAATTTGTATAAACTGTTTCTTAGTTTCTATTTTAAAACCTTATTTAGTTATGTAGAATACATTGGTAATAATAATTTTTAAGTTGCACTTTACTAACATTATTTATTTCACTGGTGTTGAAAGTAGACATTCACATATTTTTGTTTTTTTAGGAAAAACGTTTTTGGCATGTAGTTTTTCCCTTTATCTGGAAACATTAATACTCAAAATTGTTAGTTTTCTATTGAGAATACCATAAAAGCATACTGCTGAATGCGTTTTGATCAAATTTCAGCAGAAGCAACAAGAAATTGTCGAATTAATATGCCCTTTTTAGATTTTCTATAAAGCACAGTATTCATAACTAAAACAGTTCTAAATGTTCTACAGTCACCACTAGCACCCCCTGTTTTCGATAGACTAACATAATTACAGGGAAGATTGTTGCGAAGTGACTTGTAATATGACCCCTTCGAAAATACTGTCTACTTACTGTTTGTAATTTTACCAATTTTGTTCATTATCGTTTGTCATAACTAAAAGTTTTTTTTTATTTGTAATAACTCGAACGATTGTACCTACCTAAGTGAGTGTAAATAAGTTAGTTTGGACTTTTTTCAATGTAGGTATCTATTATTTTTATTTTTCATCGCCTTGGATCACTATCCAATTAATAAGCGATAAAGCTTAATTCAGTACAAATAATTAATCAATTCACCTGAATTTTACTTGAAAATCTAATTAATGAATTGAATTTGAAAGTAGGAAGATCCGAAAAAAGAATGGAATAATCTACTGGATTTTTTCCCTTATTTTATATAGTAATAAATTTTAACGGACTTACGCCAATTATACCAATGATAGATACATTCATATATTAGGCAAATAGAAAATAATTCAAATGTTACTTAAATCAAATTGACAAAAATTCCATAAGATGTAAAAAGCTAAGCTAAAGTAAAAGCTTAGAAAAGCTAGAGTTCTTCTAGGACGGACCTCGGACACTTTGATAAAATATCGACGATTATTTAATTTATAAAAAGTGACGTACGAGTATGATAGTTATGTTATAAATAAACGGATTAAAAATATATTTAATCTACGTACTTCACACATTTACAACGATTACAAATACCCACTCATGGCGAAACAGGAATTTAATTCAATCTAATCCATATTTTCCTTTCTTTAAGTCCGGTTTATTCAAATCCCAAAAAAATACTTGAAATATTCGGACTTCGGACGTTTGGACGCCCCATTCGTAAGAATCCGATTAATTAAATAAATGTACAATGCTTGAAAGAAATTCGCCAACCCTTGGCTTTTGTTTTTCAAAACAGACATACCTCATTTTGATGGGGAGGGTAATTGACTCGTTGTTAATTTTATTTTAATTTTGTGAGAGGAGTGAATTTTTCTGTGATGTACTTACTTACTTCTGGATTCCAACGCGGGAAGCTTTTGTTTCTAATTTCACTTCGTGAAACATATTTTATTAGTCTCCACCTTTTTTAAATTATGTTTTTAAAACATTATTAACATGTTAACATACAATAACTCTAATCATTTTTACCTTTTCTATTGTATCACACCGCGTAGGTAGTTTCATCTTGCTAATGTATATAGAAATGCCCATGGGAGTTGGAGCTAGACTTCATATTTTTAAGCAATTATTGAAATTAAGTAACAGACGTAATAATGCCCAGTCGTCAGATGTTTGACTGTGTGGCATTTGTAGCGCAGTACTGTAGGAAGGTCAGATCATGAGATGTCACGTTAGATTGTCCCAGTAGTTTAATACTAGGTACATCTACTTAAAATCTACTGCTAGAACAAACAAGAGGTTTTTGGGTGCCATTCATAAGCATAAGCAATGTCGCCAAGAATAATTTAAGCGTTTGTTTTCTTTGAAGTAACCACACATTTTAGTGATAATATTTTATCGTAAGTTTTACATTGCTGCAATTTTTTTAGTGTACATTTTCATAAGACTAGGATTTTATATGACATGTTTTAACAAATAACTTTCTTCCAACAAGTACACAATAGTCAGTAGGTTGCAAATATTACCGCTACAACAGTAAGAACTCACCAGACAGATAGAACGATTCTCATTGTTTTTACAATTACTCACTCGTTATGTATGGAAATCAATGATCATAAAGTAGTCAAGTCATATCTCGACTTAGATCTAAATTAGTCTAGCGGATTTCACTACCACACTCTGTGACTGGTGTTTTAATAAGAGTTAAGCCGTATTGTATAAGTATGAGTTTTCTTCGTCATATTCTTGTGAGCTTTGATACACAAATCTTCACAAAACACAATATTTTTATTTTTAAATATCGCAAATTAGTTGTTGATCGTGCTTTCATTATTTTTTCTAAACGCTTGACGAGCGTCTCGCTTGAGGTAAACCAACGATGACGTCTAAAATGAAGCATGCGTACATAAAAGCCGCCGCAAGATAGCTCGACGACATTCGGAATGTCTCGGGTCACAGTTATATGAAATTAGCACACGATCAGGAACAGTGGTGTACATGGAAAGAGATCTAAGCTTGAAGTGGGTGTTAACAGGCTGAAAATGATGATGATAGGAAGTTCATCATGGGTTGAGCCTATAACTTTATCGAAGGGAAAATGTAGGTTGTTAAAGTTCGTGGTTTTGAAAACTAGCAAAAATAACCACTTACTACCGTGTTACAAAATTTGAGTAAACGGTTCGACGTCACAAATGTCAAAAATGAAAAATTTGTTCAAAAATTTGTTCGCATATTTCTAAAGTAAATGGTTGGAATGTTTGGTGGATAGTGTTAGTGCAGTTCGTTTCGATGTAGTTTTGTTCTATAGCACATAAGTTTATGAATGTTACTCTTCCATCAAAGGCCTTTTACAGGTCGCCAACTAAATGTACCTAGTTTTATATTAATCCGCAACTTATTTGTAGCCATTGTAATGCGGTTGTAGCTCCACCACTCAACTATACCAGCAACTAGTGAATAGCGAAGTGACGTCTCCTATTTCCAATTAAAATTCCTATAGGTATGCGCCATCGCGAATCAGATATCTCTATTGTGTGCGGAATAGTTTTGTGTATTGTACCTACTCGTATGCGGTTCTAGCGATCACCAGCCATTAGAACATCAATATAAGGTCCATAAGTCACACATCAAATATACGGTAGCGACTTAAAACTACTGAAACTAAAGATTATATTGTATACAAATATTTACAAATATCAATTATTTGAAACCTGTAAGCATATGTCGGAAACAAAAATATATATAATGTAAAAAAATGTACTTGCTTTTGCTAATTGTGTTTGCTTTGTGCCAACCAGTTCTTCTCCATGTAATTATAAATAAATAAATTAATTAACTAGGACATTTCTCACACTACGACATCTGACCCCAAACTAAGCAAAGCTTGTACTGAGTTATTTGGGCGGGAAAGTCGCCAAACTGAACTTACTGCTTCCTGTAAATACCAAATTATCAAAAAATGTGATACATATTTTCATGGCACGGTTTTATTAATATTCGTATCGGACAAAATTACTGGGTGATATAAATGTTCTACGTAATCTAATATAACTATATATTCCATATTTAAAACATTATTACCATCTTCCTACCACTATATCATTACGTACAAAGAGCAATGAGGAGCAAACAGAAGGCACAGAGCAAACAAGATTACCTACATCCTGTGCTCTCCCGGTGGCCTAATCCGTGTGTTCAGTTTATCACTTATAGGAAAAATTTATGAATAGATCCACTGTAGCTAGTTTACGTACATGATGAACGTTGTAATCATTGTTTGTCAAATGAAAAGGAGCCGTCTCTACAATCGTTTAATCAAACTACTTTGCGTTTAATAAAATAGTAGTACAATCCATTGGAAGTACACTTCAGTGGTTGAAAAAAATGCTACAAAATTATAAACAGTACAGTTGATGGACAAAAAGTATCAGAAAGCTTTTGTCAAGATATAGGAGTGAAAAATGGATTTGGATTTTGATTTTTCTGAAATGTAGCTTTGGGTTTAGATGCGAAAACGTATTATTTAAAAAAAATAGTATTGATGAAATCATAATGGTGACTGTTTAATATTTATATACAGCGATACCAAAGAACAACATTATGTACTTATTCAAACAGACTGCATTATTCACTTTCATTCACACTAATTTGATAAACTAAGACAAACGCAAATATTACACACACAAATTCATTCATACTCATAGATAAAGGAAATTCATTAACATTACACAATGCAATCTCTGTACCTTTATGGAGTTAAAATCTTAAATTTCCACTTTGATAAATGCACTTGGTTCGAAGTGATCTTTACTATGACAAGGGCCTCGGAATGCATTCGTAAGCTGTTTACTCAAGAAATACTCGTACTTATGTAAAGTGATACGGTAATTCTACTTCCGTGGTAAAGAGCTTAGATAAAACGGACAGGAGTCTAGCTGTCTGCTGCATTTAGTTTAATTTTGATAGTTCAAATAAAATACAAAACACAAAAACTCAGCTGGAGGGCAGGGATTGACTAAGGTTGATTAGGACTCCGGAATTGGGACCTTAGTAATTTTAATGCTATTATAGACAATGATGACCAATAATTATTAAGTGTAACTTAAGTAAGGTTTGGGACCTGATTGATGTACTAATATAAAATTCGACAAATTTTATAATGCAATAGCAACAAAAAATCGCGACATTAGAGTGAAAGGACATGGAATTCGTGAGCCGCCAGAGAGTAGTGTAGCCCCTTTAATTTTTCAATCATAAATTATAATTAAATCAGAATACATGAAAACTTTTGTAGGTTTAGAATATTAGATATAGGTAAATAAACCAACTTCTGGAAGAGATCGTGATTTAGCGGTAAGGCTGAATATTAGAATACAGATAAACTGTTTCACTAATATCAAATCAATAACTTGATTCAAGTCGTGAATTATTTTGATTTGGTATGTTCTGTAAACTGTCTATTTATTTAAATTCGTAGCAGACCTATCATCCTAGTCAGCTTACTTGTGCTAATCTGATAGGTATAACTTACGAATAATAAACAGTTAATTTCATAACTACCAGATATTTATTATTTTATGTTTACGTAAAGACGTCTAAATATTTTTCACACACTTCACTTCCCACATGAAGCCAATTTTTCAATTATCGAATCGCCAAGCCAGCAACAGTAAGCAGTTAAGCAGTGAAGTAACTCGGTAGGAAATGCAATTAGCTCGTTCGCCGATGCCTCCGAGTCACTCAGCCATGTAACTCCTTATCTCTGTTGCATGTTTTTTCAATATGCAATCCCAGACAATCGCCGTTTTATCTACCAATCAGAATTCTCAGGTATTTTTTCATTCGCGAACAGTTCTAATTATTGTAACAGTTTCGTAACTAGCCGCTGGTTTCTTCGTGTCAATTGCCTTGATACACACGGCATTTGGGGTGAGCGAGCGGTTTCTTGACTCCATTGAATGGTGTGACGAAGATAGACAAAATACGTTTTTTTTCTTAAAATGGCCTGTAATTAGATATCACTATGAAATTACAAAAATAGCACATCCATTTCAAAAAAACACTTTAAAATTTATACACATATATAAAAAAAACTCGTTTTATCAAAACTAGTAAAATTTGTTCATTATGATGAGTGGAACGCAACCCTTTATATAGGCTTTAAGTTCCCACTGCTGGGACTCGGGGCCGTCTCTTGCCTTAATCCTAGCCAAGCGCGAGTTGAAAACGACCCATGTTCACGAAAGTTATCATATTCGTTAAAATAGTTGAAAGTTAAATAATAGGCTTATTATAAACGAGTCATCATGCTGCTTAATTTATCCATCCGTATATCTCATTACATTGTAGTTTTTTGCCAGTTAGATAGCATCCATGCACTAATCGGATTGCGATCGGCCGAATGTTTCGCGTGTTTCCTAATTAGGTATTTTCACTTATTCTTTCACACAACCACTGTTTTAATGAAGATGATTTACCGCATTTTGATATGCATCATGAATAGATCAATATCTCAATTAGGGATCTGGGGCAAAGAAAATACTTACTTACATAAATATTGCGATCATTTTCGACATTTCTTGAATAAGATATGATATAGAGTGAAAGGACGAGCACGACACGCGCTTGATGGTAAGCAACTCACCTCCAACGATACAAAGTTCTACGCAGCGTTTTCAATATTAGTTATTATTTTTTGGATATTTTCAGCTCATTATCGTCCATTGCTTAAGTTTCTTCGCTTACGTCACTTGTCTTAATCTTGTGCGGTGATTTGAGAGTTTTAATGCTAATAATTAATCAGTTTAATTTTATCTGAGTCTTGCTTTCTTTGTGATTTGATCGTGAACGTAAGCAACGTTCAATGCAGACATTTACAAATGTTTTTGGTAAGAGGGTTCCGAATATTTTTTATTTGAAACTACCAGCGCCCCTGCACTATTAGTAGTTCTCGTACACGAGTAGAGTTTTCTCGTTCGCGTCGTGTTTCCGTGATGAAAAAAGCCTATGTGCTATTCCAGACTAGAAATGGTCTGTTTTAAATTTCAACCCGACATGCAACAAATATGCAAAAATTTAAATGACCAAACATCTAAACTTTCGCATTCAAACTATTACTAGAATATAGATTTCTTACAAAACAGTTTTATAATCCTAGAAAAAGAGCGACTAAAGTAAACTAAGAAAGATTTTTTTTAAGTTTTATAAGGTTTACCAACCCTATAAAACTTAAAAAACCACTAACCTGTACCGAGTTCGCTTAGTGACGTGACGTAGGAATAAAAGTGACATAAGTTCGAGGAGGTTGCAAATCGCCACAATAGTAGTAAACTGACAGCTGGCAACAAACCTTAAAAAAAAAGTCCAGTCAAACTGTTCAAACGTGAATCGCGAAGACCTGCAATTATTTAAATTCGCTGTCACTGCTTCGAAACCTTTAACAGAAATGGTGTTGTTACGTAATAACAGAAAATACAGAAATCACGAGGCGTTGTTTCGAAAAAACAGAAAATGAGGCGTGTTTCCTACCCCCGATTATATTTGATGTCTTAATGATATCGCCGTGATGTATGCACTCCGGAAGTGCTGGCAGCGTGGCTTGAGTTCCACAAACAGAACAATTTGCAGACTACTTTGTTGAAACGATTTGAGGAATTTGTTACTTTTTGACGGACGGACGTATTTGCAAAATTATTGTTAGACCTTGGTAAGTCAGAAACGGAAGTTTCATTTCAATAAGTGGTGCAATTAATGCTACTAATAAATGTCATTTACGTGCAACTTACGCTGTAATGTAAGTAAAGAGTAAAATATACGTTTCATATTTGTAAACAATATATTTGGCTTAAATGGAAAATAGGATAAAACAATTATTTTTCTGTGAAATGAAATCCATAAAACCAAAACTAATGGCAACAGAATGAAACAACTAAATCGTAATCGAAAAGCTTTAAGAGTTTGTAAATATTGAAGATGAGAACTTGAAATAACCAGCTCAAGAAGTATGAAAGGGTACAGAAGCGATTGGCTCGGGGCGCTCAGTGCGTGGTCACGATTTATTGAGAACCCGACATCAATTCATTTGCAATCGTCAGACACAATCAAAACAACATTAAGCCTAATTTCCTAGGGCAAAAGAACTAGAGTTTATAAGCAGAAAATTTACAGCTGCTTTGGTAAGTTTGATTGAGTCTCACGGTAAGGTCTGAACTGTTTAAGGAAGATGAAGAGTTAGAGACTATAGACTAACCTTAAATACGTTCGTATAGTTTGTTAGATACTTTTTATTATTACTCAGAAATGCTTTTTAAGGAGTATCAGACTTAATTTTTTTTCTAAAACAACTAACAACTTACCTAACTTATCTAAACACATTTGGTAAACACAATTTTGCCTGTTTATGCTACAAATAAACACTCAGACATAGAATAAACTTCTTCGCACAAATGTTTGATCTGGTTTGGTTACGATGTTTTTCCGGGATAAAAAGTAGCTTATAATATGTTCTTTCAGATTATTATCTAACTCAATCTAATCTTCCAAATTTCAACCCAATCCGTTCATACGTTACGACGTGATTGAGCAACAAACATCCAAACATTGACATTTATAATAGTAGGATAGGTTTTATAGATTTGCCATTTTTTTAGGTTCATAGTTTCTTGCTTCGCACAATCTTTGACTACCTAGACACCTAGCGGTTAGACAGTTTATACGTGTCCAATAAAAGAAATAAATAAATAAAATCGTTCAAGTGAATAACTAGTAAAAAAGGAATTATAGTTAATATCATTTGTTGAAAAGCCTTCCACAAGACCTTGGACACCCTATCGCGATCAATATCAAAACCTCTTGACGTTGATATAAAGGCATGCGAAATTTAAGCCCTCACATGCGGTCTGATAGCTAACGGTCATCGGAACCAGAATTACGCTGCTAAAACAACTGCCAACAATTTTTCTTCAAGCCACGGTAGCACGCGAACGAAGTTTGAAAGAATTGGGATTTATTCATGTGGATAATACAGAGTTATGCGAAGTGCCAAAACTGCATTTTTTATTCATGTCTTCGTCTAGGCCTAAAACGGTCCACACACGAGTCCTATAATCAGAAGAAATGACGTAAAATTAATGGGGAGGAGCCTATATCGCACCATATGATTGGTGATTTATGGTGCGATGTAGGGTCCTCCCTACTAGTTTTACGTAATTTCCTCTGATTTTAGGGCTCATGTGTAGAGGGTTTAAGTCTAGGTCGTAAGCAACATGCCAGATCATAACAGCAGTGTCATACAGAAGTCAGGACAGGAGTCCTGACCTCGTCCGGTCGAAGTATTATCAAAACTATGGATAAATTGTATTTACACTGTCAAATTAAAACGTCTCTTTCTTGGTTATAGTTATACAATACTATCTAGTTTAATATTCAACTTCAACTTCAACTCTTGGTCAGTGGCTTTTATTGTTATTTAGCCTCACAATTCCGCCAATGTCACGTAGAAAGATAGGCCATCAAACGAGGAGGTAAGTGTAGATAGATATTCTGATAGTATAATATTGGTTAATCACACAAATATATTTCAAAGACTCTGTCATATCATCCAAGTATCAGAAGAACTTAATTTTTTTTTACAGTACTTTATGTGTACAACTTCGCAAAAGTGACATACCTAATCTTAGATAGATAAGAAGTAAATAGATCAGGTTTTCCGCACGGTTGCTTTGTACCAATCGTAGGCAGATGACGTGCGTACGTGCACAAGTATGACACTTCCACAAGAGCGACAAGACAAGAGCGATCAGACCCGTGGTTTCGGTGTAAAGCGTTTGTTCTAACTCTAGCATAGTATATGTAAATTTTTTGGACATAGCTCTATGTAAAATATTAATAACTAATGCTAGAAGAGAAATAAAATTTTCAGTAGGTATTTCTGAAAATAAATATGTCAATAAAATTATTCTATTCTATTCTATTCTAAAGGTTAAATTACATTAGTATGCGTAGCGAATATAACCCACTTTTTGATCACTCAAGCGGCTATATGCAGGCATATGCGCGTTTGAATTAACATAACAAACTTGCAATTACTCCAACAACTCATAGAAAAATTATATCTTAGCACTTCAATAATAGTCGACCACCGTGAAGCTAAATAACAACAATCAACCTGTGTACTTCACTATTTTAATGGTGTATGATTAATTTATTAATTTAATATTTAACATTATTTGATTAGAGAAAATAATTTTATTTGCAAACTATTTGCAATTGTGGAGCTAAGTTCAACGTTAACTTTTGGTTTATGGCTTTTATTGTGGTTTAGCCTCACAATTGAGCTAAGTGTTGTTCACAGTTCAACTTAAACTGTCGCCTGTCGCGCTCTGTGTCACATGCTTGTCACATCTCTGTCAATGTCCGTTTCGTGGCAGCTTCGTAAACAGCAGTTATTCACATTTATAATGATTTGGTTTGTTTAATTCGACGTTACGTTTATTGATTATCCTAATTATTCACAGTTGATTATTTTTTACTATCATTCTGACAAATTACATTTTAAGTCCAAACATTGTTTGAGAGTTGACAACATATTATTAGGTATACCTCGCAGTGGACTTAAATGAACTGTCAATGATGATGTTGATTATAATGACAGCATTTGAATGAGAAATGGCAACGTGAATGACAATAGGCTAAGAAATTTATAAAATAGCTATAAATTTCTTTATAGTCATAATTACAAACATGAAATAGGTATAAAGTTGATCAGAATAAAGTTAGGTTTGCACAATAATTATGTCAAGTTTAGATAATTATCTGCGCTTGTTACGTTCGCTAGTAGGTACCTACCTAGCTGCAAAAGTCAGCCCTGTCACCAGCCCTAGGCAGGCAGGTGCTCGAAATTGTACCTACAAGTACATCGTAATGGTGAAAGAACCGTTTCTATTATTAATTGCATCATTACTGTCCGTTTATAAATAGATTAATTTTCATGCAGTAAATAACGGGAACCTTTATTATAAAAAATGGTAGCCAGTTTAAAAATACTCAAAATTCATCCGTAAAATAGGTCATGCGGTTATTGACCTGGGAATATGAAAGTGCTACGTAACGAAAAAAAAACAAATGTGTTCTTTTTATAAAATAGAATCATAGTCCTAACATAACAAGTACTTAATGCAAGAAACACGCCTGCTAATAACAACCCAACAAGACTCCAAAACACTACTTAACACTGTACTGCTATCGTATAAGATGATTTATCTAATTTTGGAAACAATAAGTTCCATTGAATTCAAAACAGTATATTTGCACATTTCATAACAGTTATTGAGTAAACTAATTATTAATTATACACCTACTTGCTACAATAATAGGTGTTACCTTACTACATAAGCTGACTTAAAATTAAAATCTAAACTAAATAACTTAAGATAAAAGTTAAATGAGTGTGTATCAACATGACAAAGGTCAAAAATGTAGAAGCCTTGCCAAGCCTTGAGTAAAAGGTTGAAATGGTGCACTAAATCTTTTCTTGAGATTTTTTTAAAACTTAGACGTATTGCAAAAAACATAAAAATTAAAAATAGCTATTAAAATGTAAACGCTGCGTCATCTACGTTACGTTCAGTTCTTGTGTCTAAAAGCTTCTGTTTCTGTCTCTGAAATAATTAATTGCGTTTAACAGAATAAACACAATTTCAATTAATCATTTTGGGTGAAAAAGTTACCCTTTTTAATTAGTATTTTAATCTCCACTCGCGGGATTACAAGCAAGAACAAGGACTTAAACGATTCAGAAGTAATAATTCTTCGGAGTGTTATAAATATGAAAAATAAAGGATGTCTTGCGCAAACTCGGAAAGGGTAAACTCATAAAGTTGGTCGTGCAGTGGGATCTCGATGTGATTTTCGTAGTTTGGAGAGTTACTGCAATTAGTCAAGAAAATTTGTTTAGGTTATACTTGTATATGCTCCCCAATTAGCAATTAAAAATAATACATAGATCAGGAATGTTCATACCATTATTACACATTTTAGACAAGTTAAAAGAGTATCTTATAAAACAAAAAAAAATTGGTTGCCTGTAAAGTCGGTATACGGGCGAAAGTTTTACGTAACAACGACTTTGAGTGGTAAAATAATTTTACGGAAGGGACGCGTGCCTTTCACTTTTTATGTCTGTCTCTCTCGCTCTTAGGCGGGCTAACCATGCCCGAGTGGAAGGGACGCGTGCCTCTCACTCGCTCTCGTTGTGAGCGCATAACGTGAGCGGAGCGTAACGCAGTTTCTTGAAGTGTCACCCGGCAAACCAATTTATAAGACGTTGTCACGTCAAAATATCGTCTACTTATTTGATATTACAAATGTAAACAAGCAGTGGTTATCACTTAGATAGTATCAGGTGGCACGTCTAGTAGTAGTTTGTAAATTTGCATTAAAAAGAAATTTATTATATGCATATAAATTTGGCATACCATCATCAAGTGAACCTCGAAGTTCAGCTTTTTGTTCATCAACTGTTTTACCGTAATATGTTAATGTTGGTAAAAAACATGATACTTTGAATTGATAATTGTAATCACTATTTACTTCTATAACCAAAATACAAGTGTCTATTCGTAATTGTGTTTTAGTTAGTTTTTATTAATTTTATGCCATTTTCAACTCCTATTTTCGAGTGCATAATTCATAATTCGCCATAACAATTTTAAATTATAACTACTCATCCATATCTACGTCATCCATGCGTACTTCAGACGATCCGCCATCGCATTATCATAGTAAATACTGTAATTATCCTCATTATGGTTACGGGTGTTTGGTATTTTATTGTATACTTCCACTTAGCTGGTGTTTAAGTTTGTAAATTATTGACAGTTGCGTTCTGTTTTATGCTATCATCTTAGCATACGTAATAAATAGAGCACACATTCTACGACCAACAATTGTTGTATTATAAATCTATTGGGGATTATACTGAGTAACTGGTTGATTGGCTTGTAGACGAAACCCAATTTGGCGGTTTCGTTGGACTGCTTTAGACTTTATTTTAGCGTAAATACAAAAAAGACGTTTTTTTTTGTAATATAATAAATATTAGTGGACAATTCACATACAACACCATATTTGTCTACTAATAAATTTAAAACCTGTTAAATTTATTACTAAGTACCTATAGTTTACGCGAATGAAAAGGCACACGCCCTGGTCGTAGTTTTCTTTTGTTTAGTTAGACAGGTGTATAAAAACACTGACATATCTCTCGGTGTGACTTCAACTTTAGTAGAAATACGATACCTTCTAAGTAGGAAGTAATGCACTAATTGGGTTGTTTCTTTGCTGAATCGCGGGTGAAGGGAAATTAATGCCCTCTAGAGGATTTAAAGAGGAATTATTTTCACGAAAAAAAATGTTTGTAACGGCGCCGTGTCAAAACTTTGCAGGAGGCAGGTGCGGCGAAAGAGTTGGCGGTGCCAGAATTCAGGTCGTTGTTTTATCTTTTCGTATTTTCTTTTATTGTGTGTGTGGCTTTGTTGTAGCTCAACGCCAAAACGAGATTGTTACTTTGTTGTTTTTTAACAAATACAGCGACGAATTAAGCTTGGCTGTAAGCTGATTGTTAGAATCAGGCTTTCTCATTATATCAAAGCGCCACACGGCGTTTTGAACTAAACTAAAAAAAGACGTCAAATGTTCGTAGCTACCTACTCGTTACATATTACCTGCGTAACGGTAGAAAAACTAGTAAAAGTGCATTCACCAGGTGGAATATGCAAAGAACTCTAATGAATATTGCTTATCGTTGACAAACGTCGTAGGTTTATCTGTGAGGATAAAATGTACAATACGACCAAAGTATCTGTAGAATGTTGCTATAGCGCCACGATCGAAAAGTGTTACAAAATTAGACCCCTTCTATGTTCTTTAATACTCGAAACTAAGTAGTTCCGCTTTTGGCCGTTCTAAGATAAGTTGGTGGCACTGTATTTTATATATTTACTAAATAAAACATTGTTACGTTACTTCTTGGCTACTGAATTCTAAATATTCAAATTTATTTAATAAAAAATGCTCTTATGTAATTAAAACAAATCAATAAATATGAATGTATGAATTATGACATTATCATGCATTTATTTACCCATACACACGTGTTGCGGCGGTGAAGTTTAACGACTCTATCTGGTTTTAATTTAATATAATACGAAATTGGGTTCTGGTTTTTATTTTGTAACTACATACCTATTAGATAAATAATCTGACATATATATTTTTTAAAACAAATATTTGCTAGAGCATACAATTAAATTAAACTTATGTAATTAGAATTAACGTAGATGTAATTACAATTACTTATTTTGAGCTTAAACATTTCTTGTGAAGGAAAGCGCAAGTTTTTTTTTGTGAGATCAGGTTAAAAACAATTTCCAATAAAAAAATGGACTTTTGGAATAAAATAATTTTAATTTGATTGCACCTAATTAAATTTATTCTTGTAAGTAGATGAGATACTTTATTAGTAGAAGAGGGACAGCGTCGTATTTGAATTATTAAATTGGTTTTACGAGTGGGGTGGATGTTTCTCAATTATTATTTCTGCGTTTTAATTGAGAGCTATGAAGTTTCTAGTCCCTTGAGCTGATCATTGCTCGAGTGGAAGATGTTTATTTCAATATTTTTGGGTAAAAACTTGATTATTTGAATAAAATGAGAATGTAAAATATTATGTCTTTTGTTTTGCTAAACTTATGTTTATTTGAATTATTTGAATGAGAAAACTTTTTTCTGGTTTTTACTGATGATGATGTGATTAAGTCGTTTTACAAAGAAAGTACCTGGTTGACCGAGCTTTGCTGGGTTCAAATGCATTTATAAAGGGCTCTAAGTAAAAAAAATCGCAAAAAAAAGAACAAAAAGAAAAGACTCGAATGTAACCATCAGGATTCCGGGAACCGGGGTATGTTGACTCCGAGGGCGAGCATATTCCGTCTGAGCCATTTAGACTTTAAGAATAGTGGCGAAATAAGTTATCGTATTCTAATGACATTGTAGGTGTTTTTCATTGTGTAACAAGAACAAAATTAAAAATTTTGACTAACCCCCGACTACCTCAAATTTGTTATCCGTACAACATTCTACTAGTCAAGCCCTTTTATATGATACCCATATTGAGGTAGGTCGTGAAGAAATATTTTGTCCGCCATTTTGTGACGGCGGCCATCTTGAATTTATATTAACCAAACATAGCTAAGAACATCCGCACGGATATTAACTTTCAAATAAAAAAAACCGCATCGAAATCGGCCCATCCGTTTGAGCTCTACGGTGCCACAGACAGACACACAGACAGACAGACAGACATTCACTACTACCGCAATATGGTTATCAAACGAAAGGGCTTGACTAGTAGAATACTTTGCACTATGACAAATTTCAAATCCAAGATGGCCGCTACCACAAAATGGCGAATTACATTTCTTTTTTCACAACTTCCTTAATATGGGTATCAAATGAAAGGGCTTGACTAGTAGAATGTTGTACAGATAACAAATCTAAGGTAGTCGGGGGTTAATCAAAATTTTTAATTTTGTTCTTGTTAGTTAAAATTCTTTGGCTTTAAGGTTTTAGTTTATATGTCTTCCACGCTATTTTTTTATAATTTAGATTACTGGGACGAGAAATGCATGCGCCAAACAGTTAGTAACATGCTTGACCATAGCACCATAGTGCTTCACAGCTTTTTGAACATGAAGAGTCAAAACAGTGTTGCGTAGTGCTGCGCTACTGCGTTGCGCTCGTTACTCAGTTAAAAGAGAAGTCATAATTTGGAAACATTGCCCTTCAAAATGTACACTGATTTGTCTACAATGTACCATGCTTAGCCATAGCGATAATCTTATTGCTGATGTGAAAATGACCTGGCTGAATTATTAAGGAGGTACAGACTTTTTTATACAGTGTTCTAGTCACGTAGGGTAATATATCAATATATTTTTTTAAAAGGGTCAGATCATTTATTATCTAAACTAAAATACAATGAGTACTACAAAACGCTACATACCTAACTACTTACACTAAGCACACCTGAATTATTCATAGACCAATGAAGGTCTACAGATAATCAAGATGTTCAAGCCCATTACCACAATCAATCAAATGAAGCGACATTACTTATAGATAAATTCTCCAATCATTACACTAATCTCTATATATAAAAACGTTATGTTGGTTTGTGTACGCTTCAAAAACTCAAAAAGTTCTGCACCAATCAAGCTGAAATTTAGAATGCGGATTATATAATCCGCATCAAGGATTGTTTTTATCTAATTTTTGCATCACAGTGTGCCACAGCGAAGTGGGGCACACTAGTATTATATAAAGAAGTTTGCTTGTTCCCACGTACCTACCTCTTAACGTAAACGGTTTCAGATAAAATTTGAAATATTAAAATAGGTAGATATACCTAGACTACTTTTATCCTGATAGAGTATGTGGTTGTGAAGCCGCGGGACGTAGCTAGTGAAGTCATATAAAATAAAGGTTAGATTTAAACTAGCGATACCGTTTCATTTTATACAATATCTATAATAATATATTACATAATATCTACATTCTACATCTACAGGCCACTAAATGTTCCCACAACTGGGACTCATGTCTACTCTCGCAAGGAGATTCTAGGTACATGTCGGTTTGCTCACGATGTTTTCCTTCAACGTTTTAAGTTAACGGCATTACGCACATCACTTCGAAAAGACAGTGGTGCGTGTAGGGTTTCAATCCCCGGGTCTCCGGATCGGCAGGCGCCGTTCTCCCGACTAGACGAGTCGTAACTTTATAATATAGGTGAGGCTAAATAGTCTGCTAGCCCCCCACATCCCGTCGAATCAATCTCAATTGAAAGTGTAACCTACGCTAGACAACACGTCAATTTTACAATCTGTCAAATGTCATGTTTTCCTATTTACGGTTGAAACTACTCTAGTATTACTATTAATTACAGGATATTTACCGTGGTGATATGGAGCAAATCTCGAATATTTTGAGGCAGTTCTATGCACCATGTTTAAGGGTAAACTTCACCATTTAACGACGGTCAAATATATTGTAATTAATTATACTAATGCAGTGACCATCAACACTGGTTGTAAAGGTAACAGAAAACATCGTGAGAATATTGGTGCTTTTTGAGAAATACATATTTCGACGATATGTGTGTAATCCCGCGTTTTGGTTGCTCATGTATTACAGTCAAATTCTAAGAAAATATTTTTAATGTGAAATGATTCCAAACATTTTCTGTGTTTTGAACTTTCTGTATTCGTCAGTCGTTTAATATTAATTCGTTCATAAATATATTATCTTATATTTGTTATGGCAAAACATATGGTATGTCATAATGTTGAATTGAATAAAATAAGGAAGCAATATCTTTCGCGAGATAGTTACAACACAAATAAATTAATATGGGAGTCTCAGGACTCTGCATCAAAGAGATCTTCCGAGCTGTTTGTGGTCAATTTATTTACTAGTGATTCGTTACGGGCTGGGCGGATACTTGGTCCATGATAAATTGTGCTCCGTCTCTCATCTTCTCCGTGTCCCATAAATACAGTAAAACAATTATAGATTCTATCCTCATCTAAATAAGATTCAAATTCATCCTGAAACTTCTAGAATTCCCTTCTGAACATAAGTCAAACAAAAACTTGAAAGTGGACTCTAAGTAAACGAGGCTTGAAAGCATTTTGCTTTTGAAACATCCAGACACCAATCTGTAACATTCCAAATGACACAACAGACTGACAAATGATTACCAGTCACAGTTCAACAGTTAATTTGTATGTAAATATGATTTCGTTTTGTTTATTTTATAAGCTAGAATTCATTTGTGTTTAATAGCTTTCTCGCTCTACTAATTTCATAGGCAGACAGTAATTTAGCGATCTTTGGGTGTGGCTCCAAAGCTTTTAAGGGACACAATTTTACGGCTAACAATAACAAACATTGAATAGAAAAGGAAATAAACGCTAAATTGCACTCATTTAGTGTCGCGACGATCAATCATTACGGCCAAGTCATCAGCCGGTTCGAATGTCAAACGTGCCTAGGGTGCAATAAAAAGGAAAAACTTCGTTGCCATTATTAAAAAAGTGACTCTGACTTTATTCCCATTGTCGATTGCTGATTCGGGATTATTAACTGACTTGCATATTTTTTGTGTTCTAATATTGATAGATTGTTTTTTTCAAGAGCCTAGGTGACTTTTGAATTCGTTGCGTGTGTGCAGCGGTCGATTGTCATATCTAGAGATAGATATTTGTGTCAAAATAGAGCAAACCGATAGTCATCGCGCGATGTTCACACGCGAAGTGAAACGTATTGTATGAGCTACTTATTCATAGATTTTATTGTTTGGTATTTTTGTTCTTCGTATTTTTAGCGATTGACGTTTTCATTATCCATACTATTATTAATAGAGTGTTCGTCATTATTTCTTGCTTCTGATACATTGTTCTCGGAAGCATGTTTGAGTGATATTGATTGGCTCCGTTATATGACGGTGCTGAGGGAATTGAATTCAATTTAACGGGATTGATTTCCTTTAATTTTACGATTTCGTTTGCGTGATTTCGTCCGGTCATAATCTAATAAATTCGTCCATTGGGAAGGGGGATTCTCAATATTGTGTGTAATGACTCTATACTAATCCAATTTTATTGATCATTACGATAGTGTATTAATATTGAATGTTTCTAATGCCTTTTTGTATTTTAATTGTAATTTTTTAAGTCTATCTGTTACTTATTGTAAATGTTTACCTGTGTGTGTGGTAAACTTTTCGATTTCATTTTTTTTGTTTCAAAACAGATGAACAGTAGTTAATATAAGATTGTTTCACTGGGATTTCAATTAGATTTAAACAAACCAATAATAGCTTTTCGCTCTATAATATGTATAACTAGCGGTCCGTCCCATCTTCGCTCGTGGCACATAGTATAGAGTCTAAAAACTCAGGAATCACGTACATATCCCACGGTGAAAGAATTTTAGAAATCGGCTCAGTTAGCGCATTCAAACAAAAAGTGAAAAAAACCTCTTCAGCTTGATAATATTAGTACAGATAAATAAAAATAATATAATAAAGATGACGAGATGACGATGAAACTTTAAATATTATATGCAGATGCGCCTTTGACAGATGTCCATCCTTTCCGAATTCCTTAAATTATTATCGATAATTCAAATTGAAAACAGAACAAGCAGTGGTCGCCGCGGCAACATCGCTCGGCGAGCACGAGTGAGATCGCGTGCGAGCGCACGATGTTCCAGTCAAGCTCATGCTACCCCATATTTTAACAACTGTCCTAATACATCTTGCAATGTTGTTTTTAACTGTTTTTGCCACGTATAATTGTTTGTTCTTTTCGATGTGTTTACTTTTAATTTTTTATTGTAGGTACATTTTTGTTGCTCCCTTTTCATATTTTGCTTTTTATTTGATTGATCGATTACTGGATGTATCATAATAATTTTACAACTGGTGCGTTTTATTGTGTTTTCGGTTGATATAGCATATAAGTATACCGTATGTTTAAGAATTGTGAACTATTTACCATGCATGTAAATTTATCTGTGTCTGACTTGACATGTTAGTAGAGATTCAAAATTCTGAAAATTTAAATTCAACGAATTGGATCGATTTTTTTCTTCATTTCAGGTGCCTGTCAATGAAAGCGCCCGACAGGTATGTCTATCTCGCTCGCACCGCGCGTTCGGTATAGTTCGGCCGGGTTCGGTTGCGTTCGGAAACGTTCGGACGAGCTCGGCTGTTCGTCCGTTCGCTCGCCTGGGGGTAGCCTGGAAGACCTCACGTTACACCCGCAACGCAGGACATTCCAAACAGTATTACTTTTCCAAACTTGCTTATTGGTGTGTTTTATTTTCTCTGTTTTCTTTTCTGTGATTCGTAATCCCATCTCCTTAACAGGTAGGTCCCATTTCATGTTTTCTTGAGATCTTAAATGATTTTCTTGCTTGTTTGGAATTTGAAATTTTTCAAATTTTGCATATTGTTAAGTGGTGTGATTTTATTGTTTCTCAGTGTTATTGGAATTGTGGGTGTAATGTAAGTAGTCGTTGTTTTGGTTCCAGGTTACACCTTAGTAATAGTATCATTAATACCCCCCAAACCACAGATAAATTTACAAGTTACATGATCCGTAGTTATTGAATGTGTTAGTATGTTTATGAGCATGACTGTGTATGTGATATATTACTTATTTATTTGTTGAATGCTTACGTCGTGACTTCGTTGTTTAGGGTGAGTATTTAACAAAACTTAATATTTATAAATTATAAAAGTCGATAAGTAATCAGTTTTAATAATAATTAAAAAAAGGTTTTGGCAAATTCGAAAGATTGTTGTCATTAAACGATATTTTTAATAATATAATATCTAGTTGTTGCCCTTTCTATATCACCATATGTAGGTGCTCCAGTTTTCGCATGACCGAAGTGATTCAAAGCCTCGCCGCGACCGATGACAAATGTGTGATCATCATCAAATCGTAAAGGATTTAACGCCTCTGTTGGCACGCTCCTTTTGTTGGCGCCGCAAAGCCGACCATTAACGTGTTTGATAATATTGGACTTAAATAAGAAAAAAAGGTTTCGAAAACTTTTGAGCTTTAGTACGTGGCTTTAGAGGCTAAGGTATAAAAAGAGACGGTTGGGCTACCGGCGGCAATATCGGCGCCCCACCGTGTGCTCTGTGGGGGCACGGTGTGGCACTAAAGTAACAATGGCACAGAATGCTACGCTCTACCGTTTTGGTTTTGTGAATGATCATTGCAGTTACGAGTGGTCTTGTTAACAAGACACACAATAACTCTTACGATTTTTAAAACCATTTTACAGTTTATGCAATGACAAAATTAAACATTTTTAATTACGAAAATATATTTAATTTAAGAAAATTCCATACATTCACGTACATGAACCTGTAACCTGTAAAATATTTGTACAAAATTTAATTCGGTACATACATTTTTGTAGCTTATAACGTCAAATGTAAACTTAAGGAGAGCAGATAGAGCTTAAGCGAGACTTAAGTTTTGTGATACGACGGTTAGAGTCTGATCGAAGAGGTACTTCTAGTAGGTACCTGAACTCATCTACATATTTTTGACCTTTTAAAATGTTAACAGATCTTACACCATATATTCTCGATATATAACTATAAGCTATAAGTAGGTGTGTGCCCAGGAATAATACAGGGTTTACCATACACGTCTACTAGGTATATTTACTTATTTTATAAAATGTGGCTTTTTATAATTTGCTATTACTGTCACCTTAATGTACCTAATGTATACTACGAGGAATTTACTTAGCACTAGAAACATATTTCTAGAAGTTTCATTTAATAATACACTTCAGGCAGCAAATACGAGTAGGTATGCATATAATCTTCAAGTTACAAATATAATCAATTACGGTATTAAAATGGAATCCGAATAAAAAGATCACATTAGTACCCGCCCACCAACACATTAAAGTTCTTTAATATTAATATTATATTATAATCCTCTGTCTCGGGAATTAAGATAGTGAAAGGAATGCTTCCAAATTAAAGCATTACTTATCAAATGGTTTTATTAATATTCAAATGTTTTGAGTAGTTAGAAATAAAATCGTGTGTACACGTCTACATGGACATGTCTCCGTAATTGGTCACGTTACAATTGTAAAATCTACAAGCCATTTTGAGTTTTAGAACTGAATCAATAGAATTGATTTTGAAATGCAATTGATGCAACATTGTAAGCCGATTATAATTGATGCAATATCTCATTCTAGTGTTGATGCGACATTTCATCGAAGCAAAAAATTGAACACTCCGATACACTAAGTAATTGAACGTAGTTACAGCTAAGGCGGTGTGAAGATCGAATTCTTAGAAAAGATAACATCAACGTAATTATCGATAACTGGACTATACATACTAAATAGATGTTTCTATCTGATTTACTTGACCAACGTCCTGGATTAAATATAATGGCAAGATTACACTCAACGATTAGATGCTAAGCCATAGTGGCGAAAACGTCCTTATTCGCAATTGTGTGGTCGTAAATTCAAACCTCGCCTGCGTCTAGAAATATTTTTTAATATTTAGACGGACGAAATGCCATTACTGCTTACTGAATTTAAACACTGAACGAATAAATCTTGAGGAAACATACTCCAATAAACGTCTTTCCATGACATCTTTGTATTATTATTCTACCAACATGCACTTTGGCCAGTCTATTATGGCCTGTTTAAGCATAGATCCTAGGGTTGAACTCAAAGTGCTATTATTGGTTTTAAATTTTTAAATATAAAGTACAAACCTTAAAAAAAAAATGGTTGCCTGTAAAGTCGGTATACGGGCGAAAGTGGTACTTTGAAAGAGCGACTTTGAGTGGTAAAATAATTTTACGGAAGGGACGCGTGCCTTTCACTTTTTATGTCTGTCTCTCTCGCTCTTAGGCGGGCTAACCATGCCCGAGTGGAAGGGACGCGTGCCTCTCACTCGCTCTCGTTGTGAGCGCATAACGTGAGCGGAGCGTAACGCAGTTTCTTGAAGTGTTACCCGGCAAACCAATTTATAAGACGTTGTCACGTCAATATTATTTTGACTTAAGGATCTAATCTAGCTATGATAAAATATTACTAAGTAACATAATCAAAACTAAACATTAAATACAAATAAATATGATTAAACCTGTCCTCATCTTTGACGATGCATGCGTCAATGTTGAACCTACGCGCAATGGTATCGGTTATGAGCGTGAATAATAATTTGAATTGAGTAACAAATCATATTATACAGCATGAGCATGTATACTCGTATCTGATTATTTTTCGGTAGAGTTACTGGCAAAGTTCCTCAAATAGTCCTAATAGTACAATTTTTAAAAAACAATCAAATAATAGACGACATGTTAGCTAATAATGGAAGTCATATTAATTCCCTAACTTTGTAAAGCAATTATACAAATTCCTTTCCGAGACAAACAAAACAATGAGACCGTTTCAGCGAAACATACGGCAATCACAACAAAGGATCCGTTTACGTTTACATTCTAACACCTTTTAAGTTAACAAAGGCGGAATTCAAATAAACACTAAATCGTTAACCCTTTGACCGTCCGAGGGCAATTTTCACTTCGGAAAACGGAATGGAAATGATTTTGTAAAGGGCGTCGGTCCCAACGCCCCGTCACCCGTGGTTCCGGCGGGATCTATTCTGAAGTTGCTCGAAAACGATGCTGAGATTCAAATGTGCGATACAAAAATGAAACTTAAGCTTTCGCGAATCAAACTCATATTTATAAAATCGTGATTAATCGATACGAACAAGAAATTTTGCCCAATAGTTAATAAATTTTAATTAGATAGCGTAATTATGGAACAAGAAATATTTTAACTCGGCAATAGTTTATACTGTACTTAATAACAACCATTCTAGGCTTGTATAGATCGGTTTGATAAAGCAGGATTACGCAGAAATGGTATATTAAGCGGAAATAAACGACGTACCAATATTTTTCGTTCATAACCAGCAGCGATGTACAAAAAAAAATACTGCCAGTACCTTTTGTCGAGTACAAATTTATTAATAGAAACAAAAAAAAATTGAACTTTATTTTATTTTTTGTTAGATAGTGCTGTAAAAATAATTCATGACTCTGCCCTTTCGCCTGCACTTTTACTGTGTAATCTTAACATGCTCTAGTCGCGTAATGTAATTCCAAGACAAAAAGCCAGTCGCCACCCAGACGTAGACTAACGATGATTAGATGTATCTGGATATGGAAATTACACATTCCAACTCTAGTTATAATGGATAAGTTGAATAACCAGTTATTACATTTAAATATAATATTTAATACGCGATATTTGATTGAACCGTAAATTCTTTATTTGAAACCTAAAGACATGCGAGTGAAATTGAGAAAACAAACCTTTTTGTTTATTAATAACCATAATTATTACGACCAATGACATACAAATAACCTCCTTTTTGTTTTGGAAGTCGGTTAATAAATTTGTAATACGTCGTTGATTACGACTAATAAATATCTTCATCATAAAGTACCACATTTCATTGCGGCCAGACCAGTGACAGTTGTACTGACATTTCAAACTTGCAACGCGTCTGTATTACATATTATGTCGTACACATCGTAGATAAAACATAAAATCCACAATGCAGTAGCTATTTTGAGAATGGCTTCAAAGTAAGTGATTTTTTGGAACGGATTCAGAATAGTGACCCTTTCGGCAAAGTGTATGTAGAGTTCAAGAGGTGTCCATTATTTCTGCTTGCTTCGATGCTGTCCCTTTTGGTTGCGAGTTTCTCTTTATCTACCTGTTACATGTATATTAAAAACACTTTTTCTAGCGGTTTCTTGCGCTAGTCTAGGTCTTGTCTGAACCATTGCTCAGACTTTTGTAATATTTTCTTAATATCGGAAAGGTTATCTGAAAGAGTGCGTCTTGTACTAAAAACATAAAACCTGCATTTGGTTCTGGGTTCTTCTCTTTAGCTTAATTAGTTTTCTGTAGGTACTATTTTTGGTACCGTATGGGCCACCTGATTGCATAAATTATAGCTTGATAAATACTGTTGGATGATGATATTGA
>JADLOZ010000434.1:0-25000 GCA_017562165.1 Ectropis grisescens
CGACTGTTCAGACGTGAGCGGTTCAGACTCGCCCTCCGAGTTCACAGCGGACACGCGGAACCTGTACTCCTTACCGGGAGTCAAACCGGTCACATCGCATTCTGGAAAATAACAATTTGGATTATTTATCTGTTTGTTGTTGGTTTAGGTACGCTTCAAAAACTCAAAAAGTTCTGCACCGATCGAGCTGAAACTTTAGAATGATATATAATCCGCATCAAGGATTGTTTTTATCTATGTGTTGCATCACAATGTGCCACAGCGTAGCGTGGCAGGGTACAGCTAGTATATACATATATTTTTATACACGTTACATACATTTTTAAAACGAGTTTACGGCTATTCTTGTCGGGGAGTTTACGGTTGGTCTAGTCGCGAGAACATCGACTGCCGATCCGGAGCCCCGGGTTCAAATCCCACGCGCATCACTGTCTTTACGAAGTCATATGCGTCATGCCGGTAACTTAAAAACGGTAAAATCCTAGTGAGGAACAGAGATCCACCTAGAATCATTCGAGGTCGTATCATCCACCAAACCAGTGTGCAGTGTGGTGGATTTTGACATTGACTCTCCATTACGAGAGAAGACCATGGTCTTAGTTTAGTGGGCTGCATTATGGTTTTATTGGGTGAGTGTGTGTATGTGATGCGTGAGTATTTGAGTATTGTGTGTGTGTATGTGTGTGTGTGTGTGATGAGAGTGTGTTTGTGATGAGTGTGCATGTGTTGTGTGGGTGTGAAAAATGACAAAGTTTGAAGATGAACTTACTCGGCTCATCCGAGCGGGCACAAGGCACCCAGCATCCAGTCTCGGTGTCCAGTTTGTCCACCTGGTAATACTCGATTGGGGCGCCACCGTCGTCCTTCGGGCGCTTCCACTTGAGCGTGGCGCCTTCTTTGTGTACGTCGGATATCTGAAGAGAAGATGTAGTGTGTTTTAATCATCGATATAAATAAAATGTATTTCCCATACTTAGATATAAATCCCATAATCACAAATAAATAAATAAATAAAAAAATGCCAGTCATAGGATCTGCCGATAGAAGTGAAAACTTATTACTCAGAATTTGATAGCTCACTTCGGAAACTACGCGGGTGAAACCGGGGCGTGTGGCCATCAGAATGGCCATTTAAAAATGCGTCAGTCAATCAATAGTCAATGGGAAATACTGACGCATTTCTAGATGGCCAATGGCCATGGTCCCGAGTTTACCCGAATATTTCTCATCACTCCCGAGCGTTACGCTAGAATTCAATTCACAGCATACAAAAACCTGTTTGTGGCGCGTCAAAAGAAGTTTTTACTTAATTCAAGTATTATATCAAGTAATTAAACTTTATTAAAGTATTGTATAGTTAATTAAAAAAATAATTTGATCAGGTACATACCTGCAATGGTCCCTCAGGCTTGCTCGGCTTGTCTGTGACCACAACATTGATAGTAACAGTATCTTTTCCCGCTCGAGTTCATTGCCGTCACCGTGTACTCGCCAGAATCGTCCCTCCTCACGGGACGGACGACCAGCTTCGTGAAGTATTCTGGGTTGTCGATCGTGACCGCCTTCGATGGACGGAGAGGCATGTTCTGGTATCTGTGGAGAGAGAGGGAGATAGAGGATTGTAATAGATTCTTCTAGTAAAATGTGGGCTTTATCCATACGACGGCGGACTTAAGGCAGTTGCAACAGTATCCTTCAAATTTAATTATGGTGTCGCGAGGACTGTCCCATCTAGTACAGATAGATGCGAGTGTTGATGGGCGAAAAACTGTAGGACCACCGTGTGGATGTCGGTCACTCGAAAACTGGTTGTAATTTATTTTCAATGTTATTCGATTTTCTTTTCAAAATTACTAGTTATTAATATTATAATTGGACACACTTTTATTTGTGTACCTAATGTAATTAATTGATAAGGAATGTTGTAAACTCTGACATAACTGATTCAGTGTCAAGATAGACAAGTAAGGCTACACTTGGATGGGTGAAATGTTGTGAGTTCATGTCACTCAGACAGATTCTTCTTTTTTATCATATAGAGTGACGGGATGAACAGGACGTGTGCCTGATGGTAAGTAACACGCCTGCCTATAACATATGTTTCCAGAGAAATTACAGAGCATAGATATATCCCTGACTGACCATCGCAGTGCAGTACTAGGTAATGATATGAACTCTTCATGTTCCAATAGCTGCGTGTCACTATCTGCTATGTGGCAGGTATGTTGCTTACCAATAGGCACATGTCCTGCTCGTCTTGTTAATTTATACTATAAAAAAATGAGAATAGATAAATATTGCTTTTTGGTGGAATTTTGAGATGTTATGATTATTCTACCAACCTCCATTCCACAGCAGGTGCGGGCTCGCCTGTGATAGCGGCCTCCAGCTTCAGCGTCGATCCGGCGCTGAGGGTAATGTCCCGCAGGTGTCTCCTGTCGATCTTTGGCGCCAGGAAGCGAGGCTTGGCGAGGAAGTTCTTGCTAGCCTCGGAAGGCTTGCTCTGACCGGCTTTGTTGATCGCGATCACACGGAACTGGTATTCGTTGCCTTCGATCAACCTGTAGGAGAATGGTTAATATGTTATTACAAGCATCTTGGAACAGAATAGGGCAGAATTGAATATATTTATTCACCTTATACCCACTTATGTTACACTGGGCACATCAATCATACAACTTATTTATTATCCAACTTCCTACAATATTGAAAGCATCTTTGAACTTTCTTTATATACTTTTTTATTATCACTGAACTTCCTAAATGGCTTGACAGAAGCATTTATTGAACATTGAACGTTAAATGGCTGGACAGATTTGAATTTTTTATTGTACATGTCACTGAACTTCTCCTAAATGGCTGGACAGATTTGAATTTTTTATAGAGTGTAAATTTCTTTTTAGAACTCCGCACACAGAATTAATTATATCCTATGAATGAAGCGCATCGTCACGCTCCTAAGTAGAATAATCGTTCGGGTGAACTCGGGATCGCCGAGTGTGAGAGCGAGAAAGATAGTCATCTGCTGCTGCCGTCCGTCTACTATCACTGTTGTGTCGCCGTTTTTACTATATTTAAATTATATGTCATCATTTTTAATTATTAAAATTATTCAATAGTTTTAATAGTAATTTTCATTTTAGTTTTCACTTCTGCCGTGCGTTTTTAAGCACACACATTATTTTTGTTGGCGTTTGGGTGGCGCTATGGATGGTTTAGATTCACAAATCAGCCCAGCAGATTCAAACAAAAAAAAGCTTTTTCGGCTTTATAATATTTATATTCAACCTTTCGGTATGCAAATTCGAACCAAATCATTCCCAATTTAGAGGGCATCCATCAAAATCAAAATACCCACATAATTTTAAGCATTGTGCCAATACCAATCAATACAAAACATGCACCGCAAATCCATAAAGGTGTCTATTCATGGAAGAATTACATTACTTCCAAAATTTTATAAAATGTCAAGTATTACAATAAGTTAGATTAACTTTATCATTTAAAATGTTAGCGTTATAAGTTAAACTTACCCATTGACAGTGGCGGTGGGTGTGGGCGTGTGAGTCTCGACCGCCTTCTCCCACAGAGGGCTGTACTTGTCCTTCTTCTCGACGATGTACCCGATGATGGGGGATCCTCCGTCCGTGAGGGGAGGCTCCCACTTCAGGTCCACGTGGTTGGCGGACCAGTCGTCTGGTACAGGCGCGGACGGCGCATCGGGCACGGCTGTGGAACAATTATGATGTTTAATCTCTTGAAATAAGGGTATAACTTGCTCGTAAGGCCATTCAGTATTACGTAAGCAGATTGGAATGGAATTTAAGCCCCCGACTCCAAGAATCCCCTAATCCAATCAAAGTATGGATTTAAAATATGTACACTATTTTGGCAGTCCAGCCCTTTTATTTAATACTACATATGAAGAGAGTAGCGACTTTTATTTGATAACCATATTGAGGGAGATTCGGAAAAAAATTTTATCCGCCATTTTGAGAAGGCCGTCATCTTGAACCAATATTAACCAAACATAGCTAAGAACTACAACAACTAAGCACAGAAACTAGCTTTAAAAAAAACTTCAAATCGGTCCATCCGTTTGAGCTCTTCGGAGCCACAGACAGGCAAATGAAAACTACGAATAAATAATAGGACTAACTCGCTTACCGTAGCCCACACAAGTATGACCCAGGGAAAGTTAGCTGTTCCAAATTTTTTTATATATATGTTTTTTTTGGGAGTGTATTTGTCACTAAGCTCCTCCTAAACGGCTGGACAGATATGAATACTTTTTTTGTGTGCTTTGGGTAGGGCCTTGGATGGTTTAGATTCATAAATCAGTCCGTCAGATGGCGCTGCAGTTGGTATCTAGGTTATTATCCGAGCCAAACCGGAACGGGCCGCTGGTATTCTATATTTTTTAATTATTATATTTTATTCAGACGGATTATCTATTGGTGATAAATAAAGCTGGAGGAAGACTTACTGAACGGATCCTTAGCGATGATAGATCCGAAGGTCTCCAGAGGCTCCGATTCACCCTCCTTGTTGAGTGCCTTCACTCGGAACTTGTACTCGTGGCCAGGAATCAACCCATCGACCTGGCGAACAATTATATTTGTCAAACATTGTTTACCTGTGAGCTTGGGGCATGAAACTGCTTCGAAATATCAGACACTCGCTTGACTATTTTCACGGGCATCTCACAGATCCAGACGCTTATTTTTTTTATATAGCAACAGGACGAGCAGAGCAGGTGTCTGATAGCAACACGCGTGCCCATAACAGCACAGGGTCATGTAACAATTGAACAAAAAGATGCCAAATCTTTACAAATCACTCGTCGCCCAGAGATTTAAAATATTTTATATCTATGCCCTGTTATTTTACTGTAAACATTGTCCTTTAAACTGGAAAACTAACATTTAAACTTTTTTTTATAGTATAGTGCTACAATACGAGCAGAACATATGTCTGATGCAACATGCTTGTCTATAACAGTCCAGTGCTACTATTAGAATTTAAAGATACTAAATCACTACACAACACTGCATTGTAATCGTCACCCAGATATACAAGAAAGGAACTTAACACGTTTTATCTCTATGCCCCATAATTTCACAGCAAACATTGCACTTCAAACTGTAACACAAGCGATATTGCATATTACTGCGTGGTGGTTAGGTTAACGAGCACGCTCCATCTTAGACCGCATCATCGCTTAACATTAGGCGAGATGGCGGTCAAGTGGAAACCTTTAACAGTTAAAAAAGGTAGGATAACTGGCAAATGTGTATTTTCCCAGGCGACTTTGCAAAAAGAGTCCTACCACAGCAAAAGAAAGAAATTGTAAGTTCATCAAATCATACCTCCATTTCAGGCACGTTTCCGAGTGTCTTCCCGACAGGTAGCCAGGTTCCAGTCTCTGGGTCGAACTTCTCGACGAGGTAAGCTTCGATCGGTTCGCCGCCGTCGTCTTTGGGCCGCTTCCAGTTGAGCTTGCAGCCGTCTTTGTGGATGTCCGATACCTCCAGAGGACCCTCCGGCTTGTCGGGTTTGGCTGATGAACAAATTATACGATTCAAACTTTATTACTCGCTACAGGGATTCTTAATCCTCGATTGGCAGTAAAATAAGTAAAATTTCGCGGAAGATTGCGAGAGCGTTCCAGTCTTCCGTCCATATAGGGCAAAGATACGGTAAGGACACCCATGGTATCGAGTCCGAAATAAAACGACCATTTTTTAGGCGCAAAGGTATGCGTAAATGCATTTCCTCCGCGTACTAAAAAAGGACCCAGAAAGATGGTATCAAAGGATCAAGGAATAGACACGATGACTAAAAAAAACAAAAATAACATTATTATCCATACCATCAGTTACATTAATAAAAAACATTGCCTACTTATTTTTTCTTTTGATTCACAAACAAAAAATGCCAAAGGTAAAGTGTAAAGTTGTTTCGAGTGACGTCACTACATTGTACTATTTTTAGGAAGGTGTGACGTCACAGCCCTACACTCTGGAAGTTTCATAATCCATCTTTGTCGATTATTAACAATATGACAAAATAAAAAATACGTCTCCCATATTGTTCCATAATCCACCGACTAATTAAAATTTGTCAATCGTCACTGAACGGTGAACTCGGGAACTGGATAGAAGCATGGCCATCTAGTCTAGCGGCCATGCTTAGAATACTAATTTAGACGACAATGCTTAGGAGGATTTAATTTAGAGGCGCCCTCCGGTTTCACCCCCATAGTTTCTAAAGTGAACTATACAATTTTGAGTTACTTAGTTAGTTTTCATTTCTATCGGCAGTTCCTATGACAGCCAATTTTTTTTGTGTTTTTTTTGTTTCGTGTTCTATTGAAATGTCACTAATACTCACAGGTGACGATGATCTCGAGCTCGGCGGTGTCCTGTCCGTACTTGTTGGTGGCTTGGATCTTGTACGTGCCAGAGTCCTTCCTGCGAGGGCTGGCGTGCTGGTATTTGCTCAAGTTCGGGAGTTCCACAACTGTAAACACAAAACACTGTTTTAAAAGCTTTATTTTTATATATTTTTACCTATTTTATCTTTCCATAGTTCTTGCTCTTTTCAATTTATAAGTACTCATGTGTTTTTTCCAAAAAAAAATGTATTTATTTATATTTCGTATATTCGGTCTGATATAAAAATACTTACGCTTGAGTCCGTTGCCGCTGGTGACGGTCTTTCCGTTCAGCGACCACGTAACTTCCGGCGCGGGCTCCCCGGTGACCTTGACGTCGAGTGAGATCGGTTCTCCCTCGTGCACCTTGATAGTGCGCAAGTTACGGCGGTCGATCTTAGGAGCCACTGAGGAGAAAAATAATACATTTGAAATATTTATCTTTTTTTATAACGCAGCGTTGGCAAGCCTCCTACAAAATGGACCGACGATCTGGTGAAGATCGCCTTCGTTTTTTTTTTTTTAACTTTTATAGGTTTACACTTGACCGCCATCTCGCCTGATGTTAAACGATGATGCGGCCTACGATGAAGCGTGTTTACCTAGAAGAAACCGATTCACTCTCGATTTGAAGACACAAAGATTGTAACTATCGGGAAAACCCCTCTCAGGCAACGTATTCCACAGCCTAGACGTTCTTATCACAAAAGTAGAGTCAAATCTCTTCGTTCGTGTCTTTGGAACATCAACCATGAAACGATGTCGCTTTTTCGAGCTACGAGCATTCCGATAGAAAAAAGGGCAAGGTGGTATTAGATCGTACAAATCAGTCGCACACTCTCCGAAGTGTATCCGATAAAAAACCGATAAGCTAGCAATTTTCCGGCGATGTTCTAGACTGTAACTTTCATTAATTAATAAAACAAAACAATTACACAGGCAGCAATGAAAAACAAGAGCCTAAAAAAGTTCAACATCTATATAAATTTTTATTTGTATGATACGAAAGAACAAAAGCGTGTATGTCATAAGCTACGGCTGGTCTAGTCGGGAGAAAGGCAACTGCCGATCAGGAGCCTCTGGTTCGTATTCCATGCGCACCACTGTCTTTTTCAAGTCATGTGCGTAATACCGTTAACTAAAACGGTGATGGAAAACATCGCGAAGAAACCGACACTTCCCTGAATCGTTCGAGCTCATGTATCATCCACCAACAACAGGTCCAGCGTGATGGATTATGGCCTAGACTTTTACCTCGCCAGAGAAAGACCCGGGTCTCAGCAGTGGGAACATTTAATGAGGTATTATTTATGCTTTATGCTAAAAATTATGCAGAGCAAGGATCTTCTTGATGGGAGCTGTTTCCAAGACTTTCTTTAAACATTGCCCATACAAACGGAACACAGTAATACTCGCAGATTAATAATGATTGGCGGTAGAATAACTGCCAAAGACGTAGATAACTGATGCACTGATAACAGATGCTTTCTGCATCTGAGCCAGCCGTCTAGCGAGAGCTTGTTTTAATGATAATAATCGTCTAGCGAGAGCTTTATTTAATGATAAAATTTTAATTTGCTTTTTAATTTATAGTTCGCCTGATACTTACATCGCCTAGGCTTGCAAACGACGGACTTGCTAGCGTCGCTGGGCTCGCTGGGTCCGGCTTCGTTCACAGCCTTCACTCTGAACTCGTATTCTACGCCCTCATCTAGATTGGGGACTGTGGCTTTTTCGTTGTCGTTGGGACCGACCTGTTAAAGAAAAAAGTCGTTAAAAATATTGAAAAACAAAATTGCTGACATCAATTTAAAAAACGGTATATATTTCTGTTGATATTACAAAAGCTAATGCATTGATTTCGATAAAATTTACATAAGACTATATTCCGAAGGTCTACCCTTTCTAGCACAAGAGGAATTATCAAAATTGGCGCACCCAGTCGAAAGATCTGAGGTATTGAGAACCTGTTTTTTACAGACTACCGTCTGTAAGACCGATTAAAACTAAATACATAATAAATACATCATTTAAATACGTAACAAATACATCATTCAAAATCTCGGTCAGCCAGGTACCATTTAACTATACACAGTTACACTGGCACAATATTTACTTAGTTCGGGACTAGAAACCGTATTCATTCTGATATTGTATTCATTACTATTAATATGCGGCTGGCTGAATGACTAGAGTATTCATGGCCAACAATAAATAAAAAAATACGCGACTCGGATAGCATTTGACTAGCAAATTTGCTTTTTATTTATTTTATAGGTATTTCGTAAAAAATTCATATATATGGTGTTTTATTTAAATGTCATACTAACCTCGCAAGCTTTCACCCACTTCGGCGATCCAACTTCCCTCTTCTCGATGATGTACCCGGTGATGGGGGCGCCACCGTCCTTGAACGGCTTCTCCCACTTGAGGTCCACGTGGTCCTTGTCCCAGTCTACGATCTCGGGCGTACCGGGTTTGTCGGGCTCGTCTGAAAAAAAAATTAAAAATAACTCCAGTGAAATACAAACAGCATAGAGATAAAATATCCTATATCTATCCGCTAGGCATTGATTTAAACCAATGGACGTGCCTAGAGCACTATGAAATTGGTAATAAACTGCGTCTCTGTGTGTAGCGTAAGTGGTTTACACTCAACCCATCTACTTGACCCCTAGAATCGCTAGCGGCGAGATATGCTGTCGTTGTACTTGTTTTGGTTGTTGATAACGAATTGTAATAGGTACTCGTAAAAACATCCGGCTTTCACCGCTCCCTGCAACCGACTAGAACGAAAAGAGTGAGCTGACTCTTCCCAACGATGACCATAATTCCGTGCGCCTGAAGTTTGGGAGAGCATATCTAATGTTTTATATCGATGTTGTTAGGTAATGATTTGAACTCTTCCTATTCCAATAGCTGCGTCTCACTGTGATGTTATGTGGCAGGCATGTTGCTTACCATCAGGCAGATGTCCTGTTCGTATGTAGCTCTATACTATAAAAAAAACACATTTTAACTGGGTGATCTTCTTAGTGTTGATGACGATATTTTGTTTTGAAAGCCGGTTAGCGACGCGGGCCCTTTGGTGGGCCGCCTCTCCCAATTGATTTTCAATCGAAAATCTAATATGATTGTGTCTGTATTTGTTTGACCTTTAAGTATTTCACTTTATCTATGTTACCCATCTACTATTTAATACAATAAATACGGGGCTACGGTTACAAGTAAGAAATATGTGATCACAAATATGAAAAACCAATACAATTTTAAAATCCGACATTTTGTGGTGGCGGCCATTTTGGAGCATTTTTCATCAAACAAAGCGAAAAACACTCAAGTAAAACTTAGTAAAAAAAAAAATATGAATATTTGTACGGAGCTGCTATTAAATGAATTAAACTAATTAATTTTTAGCAGTTTCATAGTAACGTGAACAATTAGACAAAAAAATGGATTATCCCCTGGTCTCTACTTGAGGCGTCGAGTTCTAGTGCTAGGTAATTATTTGGACTCTTCAAGTTCCAATAGCTGCGTGTCACTGTGATGTTATGTGGCTGGCATTTTACCATCACGCACATGTCCAGCTCGTCTCGTCACTCTAAATTATAAAAAAAAAAAATAATAAAAAAAATCTCGCAGGCTACTAACATTTATGCTGTAAAATAAAGTGTTGTATTACTTACCGAAGGGATTCTTCGCGATGATGGAGTGCTCTCCGTCAAGCGGCTCAGAAGCTCCCTCGTTGTTCACAGCAGACACACGGAACTTGTACTCATGACCCGGGACCAGGTTCTCAATCTCAGCCTGCGACATTTAAAATGTATCTTAGAACAATGATAAAAAAATTGGCAGTCATAGGGAGTGCCGAGAAGTGAAAACGAATAACTCAAAATTTGATAGCTCAGTTTGGAAACTACGCGAATGAAACAGGACGGCGTGGCCATGACTATGGACATCTAGATCATCCGAGTTTACCCGAAGATTTCTTTCATTTACGAACGTGATGCTTGAGTTCAATGCACAGCCGACGGAAAATTTGAATGTGGTGCAGAATAAGTTTTCACTTCAAACATCAGTCTATGGAAAGCTCTCATCAAGCTTACTTGCAACTATCATCCATGCATGTGGATCTCCCACTACAACGAAGAGATTTGACTACATTTGATTTGACTTCACTGAGAGATTTGAAGAGTTTGTGATAGGAACGTCTAAGTTGTGGAATGCGTTGCCTGAGTTGGTTTTCCCGATAGTTACAATCTTGGTGTCTTCAAATCGAGAGTGATTCGGTTTCTTCTAGGTAAGCACGCTCCATCGTAGATCGCATTGTCACTTAACATCAAGCGAGATGGTGGTCAAGTGCGAAACTATGACAGTTAAAAAAAAACGACTACCACCCATGCGATGTGATTATACATACCTAACAATAAATCGTAAATATAATATTTGTGCATTATCTTGGTAGAATATTTGGGACATTTTATTTGTGATATGACATTTGTGACAATATTCTGACAAATACACATTTTTTTATTTTCATTTCAGACAAAATTACACAAATAGTTTTGCAGGTATATGTACGGCGTTTACCATTAAAGGGACCGTCTGTGTCTGTCTTCTTTTCATCGCCATCTCTTTCGTTTAAAATGAATGGGACAAGCAATATTTACCTTGGGGTCTTTGGTCTTAAGCGCCGGCATCCATCTTCCAGTCTCCGTGTCAAGTTTCTCAACCAGATAATGGTCGATGGGTGCTCCGCCGTCGTCCACGGGCGGTGACCATTTCAGCGTGCAGCCTTCTTTGTGCACGTCCGATATCTGGAAGGGAAAGGTAGGATATTGTGGTTTGTTGAAATACTTACAACATTTAAAATAAGGTAAATTACCATTTATTTATCAAACATTTACGGAACTCCCATGAAAAGTTTTGGGGTGATCGTTACGACTAAAGATGCAATCAATACTGGTCCTAACAATTAAAGACACTAGGTTTAATTTAGCTTGCGCTGTCTCTTCGGATTATGACTTCAATTGTGCCAATTGTTACAGGTAGTTTAACAGAAAAATAGACATTATTGTAATAGTACTAATATTTACAATCCTTCACAGCTTCCACGAAAAGTCCTGGTATCCTCCTTACACCAAAAAGTACGATTGATACTGATCCTAAAATTGAATACACTAGCTTTAATTTACCTTGAGCGGTCCCTTAAGCTTAGCAGGAACATCAAGTATGATAACTTGTATCGTGACTTCGTCTTTTCCGCTGCTTTTCTCGACTTTCAGCGTGTAAGTACCTCTCACTATCTCACTAACGGGCATGTATGTGCGAGAGACATGCTAGTGCTCGTTTGATAATAGACAATAGTCCTAATAATTAAAAACAGTAGTGTCAATTTACCTTGAACGGTCCATCAGGGTTAGCTGGTAAGTGAAGTACAATGACTTGAATCGTGGCAATGACTACAGACAGTTTAACACAATAAGCTACGTTATTGCAATAGTCCTAAAGTTTACTATTCTCCACAACTCCCAAAGAGTCCTAGTATGCTCTTCACGCTTAAAGATGCAATCGATACTGGTCCTAACAATTCAAGACACTAGTTTCAATTTACCTTGAGCGGTTTCTCATGCTTAGCCGGTACATTGAGTCCTTGAATCATGGCAATTGTTACAGTAACAATTGTGGCAGTTAAACAGAATAAGAGGCGTTATTGCTATAGTACTAAAGTATACAACCCTTCACAACTCCCAAGAGTCCTAGGGTGCTTCTCACGCCTAAAGATGCAATCAATACCGATCCTAAATATTGAAGCTATTAGTCTCAATTTACCTCGACGGGTCCCTCAGACTTAGCCAGTACATCGAGTACAATAACTTGACTCGTGGCAATAACTACAGTCGGTTTAATAAAATAATAGACGTTATAGCAACAGTACTAATGTTTAAAATCCTGCATAATATCCACGATAAGTCCCACTTTGGATACGCCTAAAGATACAGTCGATACTGGTTCTATAAACGGAAGACATTAGTCTCAATTTACCTTGAGCGGTCCCTCAGGCTTAGCCGGCACGTCGAGTACAATGACTTGGATTGTGGCTTCGTCTTTTCCGCTGCTGTTCTCAGCCTTCAGCGTGTAAGTGCCGCTGTGTTTGCGGGACGCGATGACCACAGACAGCTTGGTCTTGTAGTCTTCGACGTCCACTGAAAGGTCGTCTCGTGATGAGAGACGCTCTTTGTTGTGGAACCTGGCGAAAGACATGTTAATTAACACATTAAACACTACATTTTGAAATCATATTTAAATATGGCTCTTATTCATTTGATAAGAAGGTCTAGGCTGTGGAATGAGTGCCCGAGTGTGGTTTTCTTGATGGTTACAATCTTCGTCTTCGAATTGAGACTGAATGGGTTTCTTTAAGGTAAACACGCTCCATCGTAGACCGCATCGTCGCTTAACATCAGCCGAGATGGCGGTGAAGTGTATACTTACAAAACTTTAAAAAATCCAAGATTCGACATACATAATATGAGACTGTTAGAGGCTTATCTTTCTAATATTATTTTTGAATTCTGATTGTTTGATTGGATGTAAGATCATCAGTCACGTCGGAATGGCTAAACAGATTAGGTTAATATTTGTAAGACAGATACACCATAGCCTGGAATAGGCCATAGGCTACTTTTTCTTTAGAAAAAACAATTTATTGCTTTACTTTTTCGTGCATTTAGGGTACGAAATTGACGAAATCGCGGAAATAATATATCTCAGTAATATTTTACTTGTGAAGATTTTGATGTTTTTTGCTCAATCACGCCGGAATGACTGAACGGACCGGATTGAAATTGAGAACACAGAATACAGTGCGGAATAGCACACAGGTTACTTTTTATCTTGGGCCAATAACGAGAATTTCAACTCCTACCAATATTATTTTTTTATTAACTACTTAAAACTGCTAGTTGTAACAAAACTTACCAAGTCTTCGTCGGTGGCGGTTCGCCGCTGACTTTGATGTCGAGGCGGATGTGGTTTCCGGCCTTGATGGTAATGTCTCGCATGTTTGTGCGGTCGATCTTCGGCGGGGCTACAAGGAAATAAAGAAAAAAACCATAAATATTATTTTATCAATTTCAATTACAAACTTGCATGCAGATATAACGACAATATGATGTATTATTGAATATTATTACAGAACACAAACGTCAATAACGATCAGAATCAAACGTCAGCAGTACAAGTAGAGTACATCCTACTATTACGTCAGTCAGTGACGTAGACTCAAAATATTTCACTCATACAAAGAATCGTTTTACGCGCCCGTTTCACGCCGCTACTTCGGTGAAGCTACGCCGCTTCATTAGCATGGCGATGACACGAAACCATAAAATGGTTATTATACTACACCTGCTCGGAAAGTACCTTGATACTTTATCAAATTTACGATAGAAAGTACGTCATTGCATATCGAACAAATATGCGGCGAGAAAACGCATCTGAGCGGGAGAGAAAAGTGTATGAAAATCCATTTACGTGGTTTCTCTTTTTAATTTTGGGTAAGACTATGCGCTGGTAACCTAAATATCAAAAGCCAAAAAGTTTTTACAGTGAGTTTTTATCTCCAAGTTCGCAAAATGACAACATGTGAAAATTGCAGACGCCATTGGCGCCATTTTCAATTTGTGTGTTGTTTGGGGATTCAGTTTTCGTAGAAAAGTAAAATAAAACTATCAAAATGATAAGTAGTGATAGTGATGATGAAGATTTTTTAACTTCGCCGCAGTTGAAGTAAACAGCAAAAATACTGATTGATAACCTTTTACCACAGAAATCAATTAAAAAATATAATAAAACTTATGACGATTTTTTGCAATGGAAAAGTGAAAAAAATGCGGCATCTTTTTCTAAAACTGTTTTGCTAGCTTATTTCAGTGAAAAAAAAATACAAAACAAGTACGTTATGGTCTGTACTCAATGTTGAAAAAATTTATTTTCTCGTAGGTGTAGTGAAAGCATATATCACTCGAGAGAAAGTGCGATTCCCGATCTCGGGTACCAAAGCCCTCGCCTACGGCTCGGGCTTCAAACGACACCCTTGACGGTACTCGGTCACTTTCTCCTCTCGGTGAACAATGTACTATTTCCCAAAATAAATGCTAAAAATAAGTTTTGACTCCAAAAAAGTTATGATCATAAATACTTACCAAAGCGATCCTTGGCGAGCAAGTTGTCGGTCGCCGTGGAAGGCTTGCCCGGGCCGGCCTTGTTGACGGCCTTCACTCTGAACTGGTAGGTCTTGCCTTCGATCAGGTCGGGTACGCGAGCCTCGGTCTTGTTTCCAGGTACCTAAAGTTCAGAGTTGGTTAGCTTAGTTGGTAATTGTACGGAGAAGTGGGTAGTTAAAAAAAATGGACCGTTTGACTACAAATTTTTAGTATATGGTCTGATCATCACGAGAAGGTATTTAAAGTGCGTATTGGTGGAAGTCACATTTTTAACGGAAATTTGAATTTCTTGGATTCTATGCCCTTTCACACTACTATAACTAGACATATAGAATATTTAAAAATATCAGTAATGCTTCTTTCAATCTTTGCTTATTACTTTATCGGACATTGTATTTTTTATCTGCACTCAATATTGTACAACAATTGTACAACAACGTCAATAATGTACTATAACTATTTGAAATTCAATAAAAAAAGACAATGGTTTTTCTAGAACCATCTAACTAACCTCTAAATAACACGAAAACACTTTTTATTTTTATTTTATCTTTTATAGGTTTACGCTTAACCGCCATCTCGCCTGATGTTAAGTGACGATGCGGTCTACGATGGAGCTTGCTTACCTAGAGGATACCGATGCACTCTCGATTTGAAGACACATGATTGAATAATGATTTAGTTCTCACCTCAGCAGCCTTAACCCATTTCCCGGTGTCCCTGTCCTTCTTCTCGACGATGTAGGCTGTGATGGGGGCGCCACCGTCGTTGGCTGGCTTCTCCCATTTGAGGTCCACGTGGTCTGCGCTCCAGTCCTTGAACTCGGGCTTGCCGGGTGGATCAGGCTCTCCTACGGGAGAATAAAGAATATATTAAAAAAAGAACCTAGATCACTCAGCTTTGTTCGGTGTTTCATTGATAGAACACGCGGAGAAAACGACGTTTTTAATTATGAAACCTAGCTAGATCGATTTATCGCCCCGAAACCCCTTGCATACTACATTTCATGAAAATCGTTGGGCACTGTTTCCGAGATTCAGATTCTATATTTAAAAGAATTGCTCGTTGAAAGGTATTAGATGGATTTAAAAACTGGTGTGAATACAGGGAGACAAATAAGCTAATAATTGCAGACCGAATCATAAATATTACGGGGCAGCACTGATCATTTGAAACTGAATCACGAATAATTGGGGTAAAGCCGCTTATAACTGGAGACTAAACTGGGAACATTAGGAGACCAAAAAAATCTTCGAGATTTTTTTAATAGGATATAAAACCAGGTCTTTTGAATAGTTAAATTCCTAGTATAAAGCAACTATATCTTAAAGAACAAAAGTTCATTAAGATATATTTGAACTGGATAGGTTGGAATATGGACTGAATCGTACTCACCATAAGGATTCTTAGCGGTTGTAGCAGTCTCTGTAACGAGCGGCTCACTTTCTCCCTCAGGGTTGACCGCCTTGACTCTGAACATGTAGTCTTTGCCTTCGTTAAGGCCTGTGACGTCAGCTTCGGGTGTTTTCGTGGTGCATACGGGCACCCATCTGCCGGACTCGGTGTCCATGCGTTCAACGACGTAGGCCTCCACTGGCTCGCCGCCGTCGTCTTCTGGGGGCTCCCATTTGAGTTTGCAGCCATCGGCTTTCACGTCGGATACCTTGAGAAAAGTTTTATAGAAGAATTATTCGTTTTTAAGAGATCAAAATGAAGCAATAATGGGCAATGGCCTCCCTTTAGCCTACCCTCGTTCCACTGGTCTGTCCTGAGATACATATATACCAATCACTGAGAAATTTATTGAGAATGATTAAGTACTTTGTAAAAGTTAACTATAGTTAAGACTGTAAAAAGAAAAGTTACATTGAAAATCATTTTTCTCCCAATATTAAAATATCAAACGGAATCAATTTTATGACAGGAGGACCAAGACATGCTCCGGATGGTGAGCAACGGCGTTCTTTTGTGGGGTAAGCGAGGGCACCAGTACCCCTAAAGGCGCACTAGAGAGACACACACGTAGTTCCAATAAATTATAGACTTTCATTAATCGAGAATCCAAAAAAAAAATTGGTTGTCTGTAAAGTCGGTTGGTATACGGTCGATTGTTTAACGTGATAACGTCATAACAAATCAATGATAGATGCGGCGCAAGCGTACAATGAGCGTAACGGAACATAACGGGACAATTTTTCGTGCATGCAGTCGGCGTTCATCGATTTTTTGGACGTCTTAACGTTAAAGAAGGCCTGGTAAGTAATATATCTGCCCATAAAAGCATAATCTAGAGAGTTTAGCATTTGAACATGAATATCCAAATTACTGCTTAGCACTGCACAGCGTTTATTTTCCCTATAATTTCACTGGAAGTATTACCATTCAAACCGGAATATAGTAATGTAAAAACATTACTATTCGACAGAATAACGTTAAAATGACATCTAAGAGCGAAAGTTAAAACAATGGATATAAACGTAACATACCTTCAACGGTCCTTTAGGTTTAGCCGGCTTGCTGACCACTTGTACTTCAATGTCGACGGTATCCGTTCCAGAATCGTTCTTAGCAGTCACCGTGTACTTTCCAGAGTCTTCTCTCGTTACTTTGATAAGTAGGAACGAGGTGTGGTACTCTTTGTTCTCGATCGTGACACGACCAGAAGATTTCAGGGTCTGGTCCTTGAAGGTCCATGTGATTGTTGGTTCGGGTTCACCTTTCACGTCAGCCTCGAAGCGAAGGTCCAGGCCGACCTTGATCTTGCGTTTTTGGAGGTTCTTGCGGTCGATTTTCGGTGCCACTGTTGAAGGAATTTCGTCAGTTAAACTGGATTCAAGAACACTGGGTTCTCCTAGTTCTCAGAAACTATACGATCTAAATTGGGACTTCTTGAAGAAACTAAAAATCAAGTATGCAGAATCACAGAATAACGAAATGGGAATGGAACTGGTACGCAAGCGACTCGAGATGTTCCGTTATTTGAAGGAACTTGGCTGGTTTGAGCAGACAGGGACATAATACACGCCAATCGGGACTTCAGTGCTGGCCAATCCCTTTCCTTACCCTCAGAAATAGACCGGTTTCGTAAGAATTAGGCAGGCAAAATTGCAGACTAGGCTAGAACTATAAATTGCTTCTAATAGTAAAGACCAGAAAGTTATAAAGTTGTAGTTATATGCGCTCTAATCCGCGAACTTAAAAACAGTGAAAGGAAAAAATCGTGAAGAAACCGACATGAACATACAATCTTTCGAGATCATGTTTTTTCTTTTGTGTTTATGTGTCATCCATCAACCCGGACTGGGTCAGTGTGGTGGATTACAGCCTAGACTCTCTCCTTGCGAGAGAAGGCCCCGAGAGACAGCAGTGGAAACATTGAATACTACGATGCTATGCCGCTGCATCAGCAATTTCCCTTGCTAAAAAGTACTCAACGGAAATATAAAGAATGTGTTCACTTAAACGATCACTTACAGAAGCGTGGTTTAGCGACGACACTCTTGCTAGCGTCGCTGGGCTCGCCGGGGCCGGCCTTGTTCACCGCGATCACTCTGAACTCGTACTCGTGACCCTCTTCGACGTCCGTCACGTGAGCGGTGGGACGGTCGCCGGACGTCTTGAGGCAGTCTTGCCATGACCTGAGAAAGGAATAATGTGTTATTAAATGACGTGTAAATTGAACATTAATCAATAAATAATTTTAATTTGGCCTTTCAACACAGAATTATATAACCACTAGCAGCGCCCCGCGGTTTTACCCGCATTGTTTCCGTTCCCTTTGTTTTCCCGGGATGAACATTAGGCTATGTGTTCGATTCTAAAATCGAACCAACGGAAAAAAAGTTCTCGTGGTCCGATTGATCGAACTACGCAGTCAAACCACATGGCCAGGAGGTTCTTCCAGACTAAATACATAATCTGTTTTCCAAATTTCAATCCGATCCGTTAAGACGTTACGACGTGAACGAGCAACAAAGATCCAAACATTGACATTTATAATATTAGGAGACAATTAATTTTTAAGCTTTCGTACCCAACGTGTAATTTAGACGGTCGTCAGGCTGAAAATAACTATCGACATATTCGTGGAATCTTTCTAGGTCATGCGTAATCCAGCAAACCGCAGTGAGCCGGTGAAGTGGATTACGGCCTTGACTCTCTTTCAAGAGAAGATACCAAAAATCTTTTTATTGGGCTGATGCATACATTTCTACTATTATTTTTAGTGGTATGACCCTTTGCAAAGTCCGCCTTGGGAAGTACCACATCTTTGCCAGTTATTCTACCGCCAAACATTAATGTGAAAACATCACTGTATTCACATTCAAAGGTCAATGTTTGCAGTGAAATTACAGGGCATAGAGATAATAGATCTTATATCTCTGTGTGACGAGCACAGTGCAGTGCTAGGTACTGATTTGCACTTTTGATGTTCCAATAGCTGCGTGTCACTGTGGTGTTTCATGGCCAGGCATGTTGCTTACCATCTCATTGCTTATCATGTCACTCTATAGGTATAGTACCTATATCGAAAAAGGAAATTAAAATCATATTCATACTTAAATTAATCTCTAAATGTAAACAAAACGTACCTGCCACCCTTCTCTCTCTTCTGCACGATGTAGCCAGTGATGGGTGCTCCGCCATCGTCCTTGGGCGGAGTCCATTCCAGGTCCACGAAGTCTTTGTCCCAGTTGCGAGGCTCGGGCCTGCCTGGCTTGCCGGGCTCGTCTGAAAGGATATTATAAGTTCATCATATGCCCACACTAGACCAATTTGTATAGTTTAGACCAGTTAATTTTCCTTGGTCTAGGTTAGATTAGTTTTTTAACATTTAATTCAAACGGTTTTAAGTTTCCAATCGGCAGCAGTAGTCTTCAGTATATAGCCACCACAAGGTATTCCCCACTTGATGATTAATTAACAAAGCCTGTCGTTCAGATATCGAGTGTAATTATTTGCCATGTCAAGCAAAAATGCGACCTATAAATAAATATTGGTGGACAATTCACACATAACACCATCTGACCCCAAACTAAGTAAAGCTTGTACTATGGCACCCAGATAGCTGATATAATACTTATATAGTTCTAACTACATACTTATTATACATAGAACCACCTATGATGATCGAACATTCATCAAATTACCTAGGCTGTGATAATAGGGTTCTGTTGTTGTCATTTGGGCTGATTAACTCATATTTCAATCAATTACATTATTTGTAACATCATTTTTTTTCTGTCTGCTAAGTTTTTCTTTTCATTTTTAAGCACTATCCGCCAACCCGCACTGGGCCAGCGTGGCTAATTCTGGCCTTTTAGTAAATTAAATTACTTATAGCTTTGACCTTGACTCTGTCCTTGGGAGCGAAGAGTCTATGTCTCACCAGTGGTAGCATTTAGTGCTTAGGTTACGCTTGAATCAGTTAAATCGATGGTAACTATATTTTCTTCACATATGATATGCAAATATTGAAGGCGGTAGTAGTAAAAAGCGCACTACTACCATCTAGAATGTTGACAAATAAAAAAATCTGTAGGCAGTAGGAACTGCTTCAGACCAACTGCCGAACCTCTTCCAAAAATAAATCTTCAAAGGTCGGTCATCTAGATCAGTCTTCTACGCATGTCAATCTGAAAAAAACGTTGGGTGACGATGACGCGAAATCCGCGACTTTTCTTCAACCATAAACTGCACAATACGCATAAACAAGTTATATATATGTTTTAAAGTTACTGTAACAGTACTTACCGAAAGGATTTTTAGCGATTATCGGCTTATCAGTCTCAAGTTCTTCAGACTCTCCTTCCTTATTGACGGCTTTCACTCGGAACTTGTAGGGCTTGCCTTCAGACAGGCCAGTGATGTTAGCCTTAGTATCCTTAGCGGTACCGCACGGTACCCAGTTACCTGGAGACGAGTAAAATATCATAGGATTAATATTTGTTCACCATTTCTAGCAACGAAGTTCTTTACGGCACGCTTGGAGGAGCGCGATAGGGATTTTGCTGCGCAATCGAACTGAATAAAATGAGAGTTTAAAACCGTAAGAAAAATATTTATTGGAAGTGACTCGTAAAACACCGCCATAATATTTTTATTATAAAGATATTTTTTTAATAAAAAAAAAATTGGTTGCCTGTAAAGTCGGTATACGGGCGAAAGTTTTACGTGACAACGACTTTGAGTGGTAAAATAATTTTACGGAAGGGACGCGTGCCTTTCACTTTTTATGTCTGTCTCTCTCGCTCTTAGGCGGGCTAACCATGCCCGAGTGGAAGGGACGCGTGCCTCTCACTCGCTCTCGTTGTGAGCGCATAACGTGAGCGGAGCGTAACGCAGTTTCTTGAAGTGTCACCCGGCAAACCAATTTATAAGACGTTGTCACGTCAAAAAAATTGGCAGACATAGGAACTACCGATAACACTGAAAACTCATAACTCAGAATTTCATAGCTTACTTTGGAAAATACGCGGGTGAAACCGGACGGCATGGCTATGAGCATGGCCATCTATAAATGCGTCTGCCAATGGGAAATGCTCACGCAATTCTAGATGGCCAATGGTCATGGTTCCGAGTATACCCGAAGATTATTATCATTCCCGAGCGTGACGCTAGAATTATATTCACAGCCTACGAAAAACCTGAAACCTGCCACGCTAAAAGAAATGTACTTAGAAGTACATACCAGTAAGAGGATCGAGTTTCTCGATCTCGTAGTACTCGATGGGGGTACCACCATCGTCTTCAGGCTTCTTCCACGACAGAGCGCAGCCGTTCTTCGTGACGTCGGCCACTTCCAGAGGTCCTTGAGGCTTCGACGGTTTGCCTGGAGAATAGACAAAATAAGTCTTTAATCAGTTCAAATGTAATTTACCTTTATACAATTTTGCATATAGGAAGTGGAACCCAAATTCGGCTAGGAAGGTACCGAGGTATTCGTTTGCTAGGTTTACACGAAGTTACAAATAACAATATTCTTATCATTACTATACTAGCAACGCCTCGCGATTTTATTCGCGCAATTTCCGTTGCCGTTATTTTTTCGTAATAAAAAGTAGCTACCTATTCCCGACTATAATCAAAATGTGTTTAAAATTTTAATCCACTCTGTTTAGCTGTTTCGACGTAATTGAGCAACAAATAACCAAATATTCAAAACTTTTACACTGTTAACTCAGTTCTCTTAATGAACACAGTAAATTCAAATCGGCTTCATACTCTGCCACTTAATTTTCAGCTTTGATTGCGTATTTATACGTAGATTTTGTTCACTTTATCATTCACCAACCGGTGACTATTCATTCACTTAGTTCACTCAATGACTCGCCAAGCACAGAAATTTCTTTACTCACTTCGTTTCTAGCTAGGATTCAGATTTTTTAAAATGATAATTCTTTATTTTCGTTCACAATATCACCCTCAATTATGTCACCTTAACTTATTTCACTTCGTCACTCACCGAGCACAGTGATTTCAATGTCGGCTTCGTCCTCGCCGACTTCGTTCTTGGCTTTGATGACGTATTTGCCGGTGTTGGCGCGTTTCGTCTTCATCATCAGGAACTTGGTGTTGTAGTCCACATTGATGATCTCCAGATTCTCCCTAAAATTACAATATACATATTATCTATATAGTTCTTTGTAATATACGACACCCATATTGTATGTTTATTGTCATAATACCATATATAACAACATACAAGATGTATTATATCACCTATCAGACTCCCATACTCTCAGCTTTGCGTAATTTGGGGCTAGTTAGTGTTTTATGAGCACTATCCAACAATACTTATTTATCGTGTAAACGAATCTCACCTGTTCTTCAACTCTTCGCCCTTGAAGTACCAGGTGACGGTCGCTGGCGGTTCTCCGAACACCTTGATGTCCAGGGAGACCGGCAGACCAGCCTTCACGATCAGAGGGTTCAGGTTCGTGCGGTCGATGCGCGGTTTCACTGTTGGTACAAAGAAAATATGTCATTTTCTGTAAAAATACTGACAAACGGGTATACGGTCTACTTGATAGTAGACCGGATGGCGTGGTAACCGTTGCTTAACATAATAGGAATGTTAACACTAATCACAAATTAATGTTTAATGTTAATTGTATGATAGTTTGTAATAGAATATCGAAATTATTATAATTTAATATTACGTAGTAAATTTATTATAAACGATTTTAAATGCTATATTATTAATCTGTTGTCACGTGACTGGAAACACCAAAATGACTTATTACGTCACTAGTCGCAAAACAAACTGTCGAAGACTGACTAGAGTGTTTACTTTTCCGCATTTTTATTATAGTTTGCGATCTTAGCGACGACGATTTTGATTGTTTGTATTAAAGTAATGATAATAAAACACATAAACTGGACATACAGTCATGAATCCCGACCAATGTTTTGCGACTAGTGACGACATGTCAGTCGTAGTGTTTTAGCGGGAAAATTCAAAATTAGTCTAATATTGTATATTTACTCATCAAACATACTAATGTTTTGAAATAAAATGTTATTTTTCACGGTAAACATGCGTCAATCTTCAAAGTAAAAACAGTTCCAAAAAAAATTAACATCCCTATTTACAACAGGAGAGTGCAACTTTACAATTTGCAGATACTGTTTGGGGCGGTTTGTACACCTTTGGCAGTTATTATACCGCCAAGCACTGAAAAGCCGTTAAGACTGACAATCTCAGCAGTTAACAGAATGAGCAGAACATGTGCCTGATGTAAGCAACATGCCTGCCCAAAATAGAATAGTGTCACGCAACTATTGAGACATGAAGATTCCAAATCATGACTGCACTGCATTTTGTGCACTGCAGAGTTATAAGATGATTTATCTCAATGCTCTGTAATTTATCTGGGTACATTTTCCTTCAAACCGGAACACAGTGATATTTTCTCATGGTAGAAACTGACAAAGGAGGGTACTTCCCCAAGGCAAACTCTGCAAGAGTCCTACGGCTACATCTTTCCTTTCACCAGACCTTTCTACGGCGCCCTACCTTTTCAGCAAATGTGAAGTTTAGCTGTGTATACTTACAGAAGCGTGGTTTGGCCGTGTGCCAGTTGGTATTCTCAGAGGGTTCCGACTGGCCCGCCTTGTTGACGGCTCGGATGCGGAACTGGTACTGATTGCCTTCTTCCAGCTTCGGCACCGTGCCTTGGCAGACGTTGCCTTGCACCTCCGCGGCCTGGGGGAGATTCAGACGAATTATTACACAGACTTCAAATTTGAAATGACATTTTTACCGAAAATCGTGAGCGTCTGATGTTTTAAGTTACGGCTGGTCTAGATGAGAGAACTTTGTTTGGTTCGAATGCGACGCGCACCACTAACTTTTCAAAGTCAGAGTTTCATTGAGGAAACCGTCAGGAAGTCATGTGGCATCTACCAACCCGCACGGGGTCGACGTGGTGGATTGTAATAGTCTAAGACTCTCTCTTTGTAAAAGTTAATAATATCTAATAGGACACAAGAGATTTTTTTAACTACTCGATACATTGTAATTCTACTGAATCTGAGGGAATGACAAAATTCGAGGCTGGGACAAGACCGCCGTTTCCACCAAGAACAGAACGAACTGGTATTCTACCTCCAAGGCGGAATACTCGAATTTATGAAGTCTCTCTCACCTTGACAAACTCTCCACGGTCTCTATCCATGACTTCGATGATATATCCAGTGATGGGCGCTCCATTATCCCTGATCGGGGGCTCCCATTTAAGCTTGGCCGACTTTCGTCCCAGTCCACGATGTCCGGGAGGCCAGGCGGGGCTGGTACGTCGTACGGGTTCTTGGCGAGGATGCCGTGGTCCGTTTCGAGGGGTTCAGACTCTCCCTCTTCGTTCAACGCCTTCACGCGGAACTGGTAAGTGTGACCGGGTTCTAGGCCTGTGGAGAAACGTAAGCGATAAGAAAACTAAAAAACTTGTTGCCTAGAAGAGATTGCTCTGAGCCATAAGGCCGCCATTTGTGGCGCTAGTTCATAAGTCTGTAATACTTTAATTTGTATTTGTCACAACAAAGGGTTTATATTTATCTATTCATCTATCTCAAAACAAAAAAAGGAAAAAAAATTATAAAATAAACATAAGAAAAGTGACAAGAATAATCATAATCATAATCTCTTTATTGCGATATGTAGGTAGTTCAATAGATGACAATGGTTAGGTAGCACAAGTACATCATATCTAGCCTTTCGGCATGCAACAAACACTTAGGTTGATAGACAATAAGCATTAGCCTGTATAGTGTATTTTATTCACAAAATAGAATACAGAGTCTATCGCCTTACTAAAATTGTCTTAACTTTGATATT
>JADLOZ010000516.1:0-25000 GCA_017562165.1 Ectropis grisescens
TCAATATGGGTATCAAACGAAAGGGCTTTACTAGTAGAATACTTTGCACTATGACAAATTTCAAATCCAAGATGGCCACTACCACAAAATGCCGAAATACATTTTTTTTACAACTCCCTTAATATGGGTATCAAATGAAAGGGCTTGACTAGTAGATTGTTGTACAGATAACAAATCCGAGGTAGTCGGGGGATAATCAAAATGTTTGATTCTGTTCTTGTACACTAAAAAGGGTAAAATAAACTATTTTCGTACAAAAAATTTAACCGACTTCAAAACCACAAATAGGCACTCAAAAGCGAAAACTAAAGTAAAATAATTATTATAAGTGCTACTCACTCATTTATTTGAGGTCGTTGTCAGTCAGGTCTAAAAGTTAGTAGATTGATGCTATGTAGGCACATGGTAAGTAGGCACAGGTAAGTAGTATCTATCCACTACCTGTTAGATTTGGCTGGCACCGACTTCAAATAGATGAGTGAGTAGCGGTTATAATAATTATTTTAGTTTATTTTTCACTTTTGAGTGCATATTTGTGGTTTTGAAATCAGTTTAATTTTTTGTACGAAAATAGTTTATTACAATTTAATTATCGAAATAAATTTGGTTTACAAAAACATGTTATGTCATTTGGTGTAAGAGAAACTATTCCGAACTCAAATTGTAGTCCAATTGTAATTGGCAGCTACTTTTACAACAAAATCTCAGAATAAAATTAGCATTGAAATGCATAAGATTTTATAATTATCCCTTGCCTATCTTACGTCTTGTAAAATTTAATAAAAATAGGCGAAATGTAGTTTATGTCTACACTGTTTCTATATCTCTATACATAAAAATGTTATGTTGGTTTGTGTACATTTCAAAAATTCAAAAAGTTCTGCACCGATCGAGCTGAAATTTTAGAATGATCTATATCCGCACCAAGGATTGTTTTTATCTAATTTTTGCATCACAATGCTTGTGTCTATTGCTATTGGTAATTGCTAGTGTCTAAATATTAGTTATTACCTTATCGTAATGGTAATGGTATTCCGTTCAAATCCATAATGGACAAACATTTAGATTTCTTACATGTCACATACAATATATTATACTTATCCTACACAAAACTTATGTATTACTTACAATTGTTAAATTTATGAATATGAAATAAAATAGTAAGTAGTCCTAAACTAAGTACCTAATTATTTTTGACAAATAGATAAAATTCGTTATATTGTCAAATCAACAAATTAAATGCCTGATTTCAGTCAAACAGTATAATTCAGTATAATATTTATTGTTTGTAATTTTTTTTTTTTTTTTTTAACTTTTATAGGTTTACACTTGACCGCCATCTCGCCTGATGTTAAACGATGATGCGGCCTACGATGAAGCGTGTTTACCTAGAAGAAACCGATTCACTCTCGATTTGAAGACACAAAGATTGTAACTATCGGGAAAAACCCTCTCAGGCAACGTATTCCACAGCCTAGACGTTCTTATCACAAAAGTAGAGTCAAATCTCTTCGTTCGTGTCTTGATGTGTATGTATTACAATTTAATTGGCGGGTTAAATATACTGTTAAATGCACTAAAACTATTTTTTATAACTAAAAAGACGAATAAAAAGGTATATAGTACATAATTTAATATAATTTATCAGTTATACTATGACTAATAGGCGAAATTAGGAACTTGCTAGCGACTAAGGCGGAAATGTCCATTTAATAAATGCATACCCATTGAGTTACTAATAAAAAGAATTGAAACACAAAAGCCTAATGTTCAATTTAACAAGAGAAATGTCAACTTTACAACTATAGGATGTAAATAGGTATGGTATTTCAGTCATTTAATATTTGATTATCTACGTAATAATTGTGCGTATTTCAGGTCAGCTGTCTCACTCACACAGTAATTTTTTTTATAATGCTGAAGTTATTGTCTATAATTAATTACTTAAATCATTTTCACACAAAGTAATAGAAACAGGTGATCTACTTATGAAAATCACTAACTTCGACGGAAAGATAGAAAACACACGGATGCCTGTGAGTTACACGATTTTTACAACTGGATTTCCATATTTTTTCAATAACTTCTATAAGGTTCTATGTATATTTTTGTCTCATAAAAAATGTGATATGTGAGTGAGTTCACTGACTTTACATACAAGTGACTGTAATTCTGTTTCGTACAGGAACTAATTACGGCTCTGCAGTTAAATTGAAATTGAAAATCGTTTCCGAATGTTGTGACGATTTGGATCTTTCTTGTACTCAGTATTTACAGCTCAATGGATCAACATTATGGCATGCCTAGCGTTATTACATATGTTTATGTATTACTTATATTGGTTAAATTATCCGACGATTTTGTAAATATTCGTAATTTTTGAACACACCGGTATATGAGCCCACCACCGTCTTATAACAATAATCTCAAAATTTATACATGTTTGTATAATACACCTCCTTAATAAATCTATGAACACATTGGTATCTCGCTGTTTTGTGTGAAGTTGGTAAAATTACGAATGACGCATCATGAAAAATACACTAAGGCTTTTACTGTTATTGATTTTATGTAAGATAAAGTGACGTGACGAGCGAGGCGTGAGCGTGATAGTAACACACTCATAACATCACATTACCACGCAGCAATCAAAGCAAAGAATTTACATTACTGCCTAGCACTGCACTGCGGTTGTCATCCGAATATTTAAGATTTATCACTTTGCCCTGTAATTGGTCCGGAAAATATGCTTCTCAAACTAGAACACGTTATTTGGTGTTCGAAAAAGATAGACAATCCTATTTTGTTGCACCAGTTCAATTAATGTAACATTCCAATAAACATTATGTTAGTGTTACAATTAGAACACTAATACTTAATTACTCAACGGAACCCATCACGGCTTTCGTGAGATTCTTTGAATAACGACTCCAAATATGTTGACTGTGTTACCTTAATAAACGTAGTAATTGTCATGCGCGTTGAACCAAAATCTCATTAGCACGAGCGTTTTTTCAGCTATTATTACCTTCTTTCGGTGAGTATTTAAGCTAATCTTGTATGATATTTATGCATCCAGTTTCTTAAAGCATAAGTTGAAATAATTCGGTGCGTGGGTAGTCCCTAACACTCCTGACAGACTTGGCGTCTCGTGGCCAGATGGCAAGTGGAAGTCAAACTTGTTCATGATATTGGCAAAGAATAAGAACAGTTCCATTCTCGCCAGTTGAAGCCCCAAGCATATCCTCTGTCCTACTCCGAACTGTACGAAGCTATCTACGTGTAACTTGTCGTCTTTCATATACCGCTCTGGTTTGAACAAGTGAGGATCCGGATACACGGTAGGGTCTGTGTTTATTACGTTAATAAGAGGGATGATATGCGTTCCGGATGGTATGAAGTAGTCGCCGAATGTCCAGTTACTAGAAAAGAAAATATTTTGTCAAAAATATTCTTGAAAGTAGTAGCAATATCTCAAGATTTGAGTTGTGATTGTATCTACTTCTGGGTAAGCGTTGGCTTAGACTGCTGTGTGTTTGGGTAGTCCCCTAAGATTACACAAGAACATCGTATTTTGCAAGCGTGAGTGCGAGGTTCAAATCCCACCTCTACCAGAGTATTTTTCTAGAAGCAGATGTACAAGTTTGCTATCGCCACTGCCTTGAACGGTGAAGGAAAACTTTGTGAGGAAACCAACATGTTTAAAATAAGACGTCATTCGAGAATATCTGTCATCTGCATTTACCTAGCGTAGTGGTTTATGACTCTCTTCATGTGAGAGAATACAGTTGAAAAATAAAGTAGTCTGCTTACACTCTGGATATATCTCTAGAGTCTATTGTTTTCTTAAAACAACTGAAATCAACTGTTTCTTAACAATATTAAGTATAGATAGACTGCAATTATTATTTATTTAATTTTATAATGAAAGGTATATTATTAACATTTTAAAAACTACTTACTTAGTGTTGACATGAGTAGTCCCAAGAGGTACGACTGACTGCATCCGAATGGTCTCGAAGATCACCGCTTCAGTGTAAGGCAACGCAGTTCTGTCTTCCAAGGTGACTGTATGGCCGACATGGATATTTTTTCTCAGCTCATTTCTAACTTTCATTGCTACTTCCGGCAGCCTGATCATGAAGATCAGACACCACAGTATGGTGGTACGAGAAGTTTCCATGCCAGCCGAGAAGAGATCGTTCATTATTTGAATTATTTGAGATTCTGAAAAATAAAACAGTACACAAATTAACACAGTATGTATGAACATGAACGAGTCAAAATCACTGTGCTCGTCACCCAGAGATATAAGATGTTTTATCTCTATGCTTGTTAATTTAACTCGAAGGATTGGCCTTTAAACTGAAAGTAATATTATGTAATATCAAAATATTAGAATGAATATATTTAATTAAATTCCATTGAAAACTGTATGCCACCAACCTGCATCGGTTCCAGGGAAGATAGTATCAGAATCATCAGAACTGTTAGAAACATTATGACCATTAGGAGCATCTAATTTGTTCTCCATTTCTTTCTTTAGATGGTTCAAATATAGATCCAAAATATCGGCTGGCTCATGGTATCCCTTTCTATTTGCGTGCTCTTCCATACGTCGTCTTAAATGTTCGCCATGGAACTGGTTCACGTATGCTAAATTATCTTTGATTTCCTTTATAACATTTTGTTTGCCGGGCAACTTCTAAAACAACACAAATAAAGTTACACCAGTTCGAAAAGATAATGGATGAACGCTGAGTAAACATCATTTGTCAAGACGGCCAATAACGTTGGGAGCGAGGCTATATTCCATTGATGTTGATCCCGACGCAGAACCAATCTTAACTTGTTTGTAGAAGTAAAAAAATGATTAGCATTCAGTTCTTACATTTAGGAACGAAATGAGATACAAATGTTTTTAATTTCGGGGTTTTACGTTGTCCAAATCTCAATTGTTAAATGGCCAAAAAAAGATCACAAAACTCACCATGTAAAGATCAAGGTATTCTCCATAATGAATGGATCCGAATAGTTTCATGCCTCTAGATATTTTTTCGTTGAATACTTTGAAACTTTCGTCATCTTCCTTGAAGCGGAAGCTCATGGTCAGCTGGCAGATCACGTTGTGTATGTATCTACCGAGGACGAACGACGGGTCTATTGGCGCTCCGTCCAATTTATTGAGTTTAGCTTCGAGCTCCTCTACTTCCATCTAAAATTAAAATAACAGGTAATACATATTTTTGTGTTATAGGTATTTAAAATATACTCTTTTACTGTTGCGTAATATAATATTGTATTTATCAAAACATATAAAACATATTAATATTTATTTACAATAATTATTTGCATTGTTAGAAAGCTAAATAACGCTTTTAGGTATGTTCAAAACCTAACAAGTTTAAGTCCGTGATAGCCTAATGTTTTATTTATTAAAAAATTAAAGACCGACTGAGGCCGATTTCTAAATGTCCTTATAAAGAAAATAGCAAAATATAAAAGACATGTCATACACATGCTTCCTTGCTATGTACTGCTGGTATTTTTGGTTTTCGCCCATATAGGTATAGTTACTTTGTGAGTAAACTTACAATAATAAACTTTTCAAATCGGGGAGCTGACCACATCTTCACGCCAAGATTGCGGAGCCCGTCCACAAGAAAAGTGCGCTGTCTTTTCCATAGTTTGCCTTCGCTCATAATTATACCTAAAAAAAGAACATAAATTACTTCAACAGCACTTCATGTAATCTTTAGTGTGTATTATATATTATCTGATCGACCAATCAGAACCCTTTGTGTCTATGATAGTCTATCAGGCCGACCAATGAGTACCTACCGTTGGGTAGATAATTAAATATTGTGTAAATAGTGTTACCTATCTAATAAAGTACACGTTTCACGTAACCTAGGTAAATGTTCGGAGTCTAACACACATACTATTACACACCCTTACACACACACACGCACGTAGCAATATGTAACCTAGGTATAAATACACAAATAATATAAAAAAAGAAAACAAGATTTATAAAAGCTTAGCGTATTTAACCCTAACAGCACCAAAACACTTTAAAATAAGAGAAATACTCCCACAGACACTAGCTAATAAAAAATAATGATTTGGCACCTAAATTAATTAAAACTAATTAAAATTATTATTATACTAGAGTAATCCCATAAATTTTCATGTAGGGTCTGTCACGTTTATTTATAATTATTGCACTATTTTTATTTTGGAATTGTAAAAGCATCATCATTTTTTGTAAGATAATTAACTAAGTCACATTTTTGTACTAATAAATAAATTTAGTTTATAGTTTAAAACATAAAGCTAATATGTTGCATGCATTTTATCAACATAACAATAGGGATTTTTCGGAATTGCTTTTATTTTGAAGAGTGACGTTTGTTTACCATTAAAAAAATGCAGAGAAGTATTATACAATCTAGTCAGTCTTCGACAGCTAAGAGCATTTAGTCTGTAAAGCTAATACAAATAAGATTGAAAGTCGAATGACCGAGTGGGGAGGACGGGTTACGGTCTTCCATCTCTCTTTCTTGTGAACATAAGAAAGAGATGCACGACCACTAAAATTCGGTTCCCAGGCCCGCGATAAAAGCTATGCAATAGCTTAAAAAATTGCTTGCAATTTTTTGCTTTTAGACAAACAAGTCAAAGATCACATCCTTATCATATAGGTAAGGAACATTGATTAGGATGCTCGCAACATTTCGTGATTAGTGTTACAACAAAAGAATTGTAGTAATATATTTTGTTTTCATAATAACGTCAGTAGGCATTCATCAATGTACGTCTAATTTTAAAGGAACCATGCATTATTTAATCTTAAATAATAATCATACTACAATAGTACAAACTAGAAAATAATCTCGTCTTTTTTCTTTTTCCAAGCTCATATCCAAAGCTAACCTATAACTAAAATTTTGCGTGCCTGCACCAATAATAAAACAATTTTGTTATTATGCATTATCGTGTATAACATTGCAAATTTAACAAAGTTAACAAAACGATAGCTCAAAAATATGTTTTCGAGCTAAAAAACCTATGAAATCGACAGAAATCAAGTACACAGTTTAACAATAAATTATTCTGATTCTGATTCTGAATACCAACACGCAATCAAACAAAATAGCCAATCAGATGCAGCTGTCCGTCTAAAACAAGCTAGCGTGAAATACAGTAGTATACATATAATAATAGCAGACTACACTTTGACACGTTTACCAAATATAATTAATTCATTTCCTTGTATTTTCACCATTTTTTCACAAGAATTAACATGAATTAATTATTGATCTATATATTTTAGGTTGTTGTTAACCTTCGTTTAGGCACTACTTATAAAGAAATTGAGTAGAATGTGGTATAAGGTATCTGCTGGAAGAATGGTTGACTATATTTGGTTGCGCTGTAAGAACCCTAAAGACTAAATACGAGTAAAATGGAAAATAAACCCTATCCCTATCCCATTAAACATACCTTTTCCGGACAACAGTTGAGCCAGCGGAGTATGAGGCCGCCCAACCGAATCTGGTCTGGCAAATAGTTCCTTCAGCATTTTAGTCGACCCAATACAAACAACTAGCCTTTGCCCCATTTTCACCGAAAAGATATTGCCATACTTTTTGGATAGATCAAAAAACTTCTTGTGATGTTCACCTTTCATAAATGGTAGGTAACCGAAAAACGGGATACCCCATGGGCCTGAAAGAGAATTATTTGAATATTACATGATAGTGTTTTGTGTTTTATGTACGCGTGTTTTAATTCACTATGTAAAAAAATGATCTTAAAAGTTTGACGTACAAGCATTACAGTGATCCGGTTTGAAGGGCAATGTTGCTTGAGAAATTACAGTGCAAAGAGATTAATATTGGTTTTTGTTTTATTTTATATTTTATCTTTAATAATTTAAATATTAATTCCTATTAATTTTAATATAATTATTTTTAATTTAGGTATTTTGTTATTTTTATTTTAGCCTTTTTTGTGTAAACATATTAGTTTAACAACTTGCTTGCATAGTTACGCTTGTGAAAATATATTTTCCAGGTTTTTCAATCTTTATCACAGGCGAATTACAAATAATATTTTGGTTCCATTAAAGGTCGCATTAACACTAACAAATAGATATAATTAATTACGTTTCCTTTTACGGCCGCTGTTATATTTTTACCGAGTTTTAAGGGAGTAAGAGTTAGGGAGTTCGTATGATATTGCAAAATAATAATAATAAAAACATTATATAATTCTTGACAGTTTTCTGTACGATAATTTTATTTAATACAGTGAAATGTTAATTTCAAACTGAAAATGTATACAATTTGTATGCCATTTCTTATGTTTTTATTTTATTGATTGACGTGTAAATTTTACATACATAAAAATAAAATTTGATTTTGACTTCTCCCAAACACTCACTAGTGTTTACATTATTTAAGGAAGACGCTAGTAGTCGTATTTCTTGCACTAGACATTTAATTTGGATGATTATTGGAATGGAAGTGGGAAATGCAGCAATTTTACATATTCAAGTTATTGCTATTATTTAATTATACCTACTCTATATTATACAATTTTGAAAAGTTGTATTCACTAAAGAATTCTGCATTTTTTCGGGATAAAATGGAACCCAGATTCCAGGCTCATATATGAGTTCTAACTTTCAACCTGGTCTGTTCAGTAATTGTGTCTAAACACCGTAACTTTCTATTATGATTGTATTATCTAAAATACCTTTAAATTATCAACTCTTATATTCATGTATATATTTAATCGGAGCCTCAAAAATAGCTCCAATGAATTTTATGCAATTTAGTACTTGGTGGTTACGGGGGCAATAAACTGGTCTAAGTAGGCGTAATAGTTAGAAAAAGTAATTTTATTTTGTTTAAACCGAACAAAGCTCGATCGTCCAGGTATCAGGTCCAGGTAGGTTGTATAACTGAATTAAATGTGGTGTTGTAGAAAAACAGTGATAGTTTAGTAACAAGAAAGCCTGGTTTTCAACTGCGGGTCCGCAAGTTTTATATTATCACATGTTTTAACGATGGCAAGAAAGCATCATTATGAAAGTCTTTTTAAGTGACACCTGCGAAATCACACTTGGTCAGAGTTGGATGGCATCGACTTTCTCGTGTATTAATTAAATTGCTTTTAAATATTTTACAGAGTTTATGGTATATCGAGCCATTGTATAAAATAAAAAACTATACAAAATATAATAGTGTATCTGACTCACCAGGCGGCAGTTTCCTGTAGATCACTAGGTCGGATTTTATAGAGAAAATTAGGGCCGCACTTAAAATGCACACTAATTTTACATAATATTGTTCCCATCGATCAAATAGCGTAAATATTACTAAAATAACTATCGAGGAATACAACATAAATATTGCTGCTAAATAAAAATCTAACGATCTCAAGTCTAAACGTGTCAAATACAATGAAGCGATTGCTATTACATGGAACAAAACCAATGCCGAAATTAAGTCGTAATTAAATTCAAAACCAAATCGATGGTCGAAATGTTCGAGTTTTGTGACGAAATTCCTGGCTAATTCGTAAAAATGCACAGCGTAGGACTCCATTTCAATACCCTCTTCACAAAAATAAAAATTTAGCGAATATTCAATGTCGTTGAATATGGATCTAAGTCACTGGTGAGTCCTAAATAATGTGACGATTAACGCTGACCGTCTTTATATATACGTTGCTACGTTGCTCAGATATTACGGTGCTGTCATCATAATCACACGCGCTTGCAGATTTCCGAAGATTATACTATTATCTCACGCGGCATTGACCGATAACAAAATAGATGTCATCTGTGTGCATAATACATTCACGCATTGTTTTGATGAATGAAACAATTTTACTCATGTGAAGTCGCTTTAAGCTATGAGTATCATGGTTATTCACTTCACTAGAATAATTAATTAGGTACGACATATTTTTTATTCCTTAAAATAGTCTCTACGGACTCCGGGGTCTATAGCTTTTTTATATTATGCTTAATTTACATTTACATCTTTTGCATTGAACATATAGGATGTATCTAAACTATTTACGTTTTATTTATTTTTTCTTGTAAGGTTTCCATCCGTGCAAAAGTCTCCGTCACCGCCTTGTAGCGAACTTCAATGGATTATTAGGGGATGAATATCCCTACCGGGAAGGGTGGTTATTTCGCTACCATATAGGTACTAACCATGATTTATGTATAAATCTTCTATGCGTGTATTTGTAATTAAACTGCTTCTAAACGGCTGTTCCATTTCGATGATAATTTTTGTGTGTTCAAGTAGATTTCAAAATTATTCACATTGACAATTTTTGTAGTTAAGCCGTGTATATAGGATCTGTCGAGTCCGTTAGTATAGCATCGTAACCATCGTAAAAATCCCGTAAATAATACTAGTAGCGTGAAATTGTTGCCATTTCTCAATTCGCTTTACCGCTACTCCGTTATTACTCGGTAGTTCTATTAGTAGTATCGTGGGTAATTAGATTTATAAGGGTTACCACGCAAGTAATTTTATATTACCCAAAGAACTATCGTATGTTACCTGTTGTTTATTTTTCGATGTTTTTGTCTCACACAACCAGTCCCTAATACCTACACGTTTTTGTCGAGTAGCTACTTAAGTCATTGCAGTAACCAAGTAAGAGAAATATACCTACACTACATTACCACTACAGCCTACCTTAATTTAAAAAATCATACGTATTGCGTGTGGTGTAACTCATACCAGCACTAAGTATAATTTTCGAAAACTAAGTACTTAATACGCATAAGCAGATCGATGTTAGATTAACTATAATGCCATTTATTTGTCTAGAATTGTTTTCTTCTTCATTCTACTAATATTATAAATGCAATAGCTTGTCTGTTTATTTGTAGAGATGTTTGTTACTCTTTAAAGCAAAACCTACCGAAGGGATGAAACTTGGTACAAAGATAGATAATCTGAAATAACGCATATTACGCTACTTTTACTCCGGGAAAACACGAGCGAAACCGCGGGATGTCACTAATTTCACATAAACTAAGATGCACGAGTTATGTATATTATCATGAGTAGTTTCAAGTTGTCGAAGTTACATAACGTTGTTTTTTATTCCGACGACCATTTACACATTGTAGTGTTTACGGTTACCAAACAGATGCGCAATAAGCTCGCAATAGGTAAATATGTCATCAACATCTAATATTAAGAGTTCATCGACCGCAAGGTCGCGTCATTATCTCGTATCAAGGACTTACATAACTAGCAACCAAGATTGTATAAAATAGTTTGTTGGCCTTTATCGAACTCACTGTTCCGGGTTGAACGATCTCGCAAGGACGTTTGTGGCGATTGACTGACGTGTTTTGATCAACACAATGATACCTGCTAATCAATTATCTGTGACTCTAATGTGTTCGACATAAGATTCATAATAGATTAGTAGTGCGTATTACGGCAACATGATTATTAGACATTTTACTATTATAGTAATTACCCTATCGGTCGGCGACCCGGGCAATGGTAATGAACCGACTTGACGTAGCGGGGAGTGAAAACCACGTGTTCGGACTTTAATCTGCTTTTAGTGTTTACGTTTTATTTTGTAGCTCGGCTAATGCACTATTATAATGCAGTCAATGGTCGCCAAACCTGTCCTTTCTGGGAAGTCAATGACATTATTATCGGACAACAAAAACAACAAGGGTTATTTTTGTTTGGATTACCCTAAAAACATGTTTTTAAATTTATAAAATAGTACGATTTTATACTAATACCCACATTTTACTCGATCACAATTTTATTACAAAACATGACAGATGTCTTATGACACATACTACATAATAGATTCTTGAACAATGAATACTATTAGCGGATTGCAATATTTTTGGATTAATAAAAATTAGAAACATATTCTCTAAACCGCAGTAGACATTTTGCACCTTACTGATCGGCGTTGAATAACTGACAAAAGGGCGGCTTCTATAAAGCACCACTATGTATTAATATCTAGATGGGTATAGTATACATTTCCATTACCAAATTTTCACATGATATGCTGAAAGTTAAGTAGTTTATTTTTATTACAGATATGAGCAAATAGATACTGATGTTACTTGTATACCTGAACGTAAAGAAAACTGTTTTAGTACGTTTTTCATATGCATCAGTCCTAGATTTGTATACACACATTAAATAGCACAATCCCAACGGTATTTTTCAGCACGTATCTCAGAACTCCTCCTGAGATGTCAAACAGTTGATCGTTGAGTTTGATGTTCGAGTATTCTTATAGGTAAATGAAAATTTAATACAAAAAAATCGTATTCTCACCCTCTCAGGCCGATTATAGTACTTATCATGAAGAATCTATGTCAAATTGTAAATATGGATTTATTTTGTAGAGCGACGGGATAAGCTAGATTAGTGCCTGATGGTAAGAAAAAACCTGCCTATAGCAGTAGTTACTATTAGGTACTATTGAAACATGAAGAGTCCAAATCATTACCTAGCATTGCATTGGTGACCCTGAGATATAATATAATACCTATATCTTAATGATCTGTAATATCTCTGGGATCATTGCCCTTCAAACTGGAGCTTTGTGATGTTTCCACACTACTGGTTGGCAAAAGAACGACCAGCGCACATATTCTAGATAAGTTAGATATTCTGAAATCAGTAAACTACGCTCTGTGTCAATCAGTTATCACATACCTACTGCATTACGTGGTGGGGCAGAACAGTCGCATCTAATAACATTTTTTTTTTTAAATTAAATAGTGACGAGACGATCAGGACATGTGCCTGATGGTAAGCAACATGCCTGACATATAACAGCACAGTGACACGCAGCTATTGGAACATGAAGAGTCCAAATCATTACCTAGCACTGCACTGCGCTCGTCACCCAGAGATCTAAGATCTTATATCTCTAAGCCTTGTAATTTCTCTGAAAACATTGCCCTTCAAACCGGAACACAGTAATGTTTGCACATTACTGCTTGGCGGTAGAATAACTGACAAAGGTGTGGGTACTTCACCAGGCGGACTCTGCCAAGAGTCCTACCACTACAGAATAAACGCAGACAGAGCTCAACGGTCGGTCTGTGACATTAAGAAGGACAAATATATCTTATCGTTGGTATTTTTAGGGAAAATTTACACGTTACAAATTCTTTTTTTTCATTCTCTCAGTATCTATACGAGTCATTTCTTACTTATGCAGTCTACGACACAATGGCTAATAAGACAATTTTTAAGATTTCCTATTCGCCACCTCGTTTTTTACTCGTCCTTTTGGTAATTTCATCAGATCCCATATTTAGAATGTACTTGATCTAAGGGATAAAAGCAACTGAAGCATGAAGCCAAAAAGGTTACTTTTAAAATTCAACCTTTTTATATTACAGTGACGAGACGAGATAATATTTAGGTCATATGCCTGATGGTTTGCATGTCCTGATGACTATCCATAACACCACAGTGGCACGTAGCATGGAACATGAAGAGTCCAATTCATTGCCTAACACTGCACTGCGCTCATCACCCAAATATATCACACCTTTTATCTGTATGACCTGTGATTTCACTGGACACATTGCCTTCAAACCGGAACACAGTTTTCACATTACAGCATGACTGCAGAATGGCTGGCAAAGGTTTGTTACCGCTACAACAAAAGCTGGCATAAACAACTACACAAAACTAAAAAAAAAAGTTGATCAGGAAGGTTTCCCAAAATAAATTATATATACTCGTATGTATATATGTGTGTGCAGGTATGTAAATATATATTTCTAATTATGTATTACACAGTTCTTGTTTGAGTAATCTGTGATGTGTTATGATAATTTGTTAAAATATATTTGTAAAATTAGGATAATTTCTAAAATTGTTTGTAAAATATTACTTATTTACGAGTACACAAATAAAATAATTTTTAATGTGTGATGTATTAATTAATTTGAAGTATTTATTAGGACTCAAAATACATTTCGTTCGATACCAATCTTGTTTTTACAAATTCAGCTAAATCACACTGCACTTGCCAATCTGCATTTTTTAGATGATAGCTTTTAGCTGGCTCACAAAACTGTCTAATAGTCTTTATTTATCTAATCTAGTTCGCGAGATATGTGGGCCATCAATTCTCACGAATCTATTATGATATGCCTGCCATCTGTCAACTGAGCAACAATTGAAGTGGTCGGTCAACGCCCTAGGTATAGGTACCCTATATTTGAAGTTTTGTTTTGCGTGAGGAGCTCACTCATATGTCAGGCTCCCCCTATCGTACCTCAATTAGGAGTTAATCAACTCTCTATGTCATTACATTAAACAGAATTCTCACATACATACATAGATACCTACTCAGAATTGTTTCAAGTTCATAGAGTTCAGCAGACAACCAGAAATCAGTATATTTACTAGAATAGGGCGGTGTGTAAACGAGTAGGGCAAAGCGGAAAATACCGACGTTGATGATGTATGGCCGCTTAAAATGTGTCCGGGAGGAACCAGTTTTGGCCACGTGTTTCTTTAACTATATAAGAATAGTTTGATTTTTATAACTATGCAAATATGTATTTAAATTATGTACATAAAGGTTAATAAACTAGAATAGCGAACAAATATATTTAGCAAATATTTATTAATGCCCACTTCGCACGAACTTCTGATGTACCAACCTACTTATAATAAGTTTAGTATGGAATCCATTTTAATGCGCAATATTATATCTAATGATTTATTTAAAACATACAATTTCGAGTGAGTGATTGTTCATATAATATAGGTATGTATCTTCCTGGTTATATATATGTCATCGTAAAAATTGTCAACACGTCAGATTGTAATCTAACGTGTGAGATTATAATCTGATAGTATTTAAAATTTAACGGTGCCACATACAACATATCTTTTCTACTTCTCTATCCACGATATCGTTATTGAACATCTCATATAATAAGAAATTGTTCACTTCATTCCAAAGTATTTGAATACTCATCTAACTTTAAAGGACTACACATTAGTAAGAAATAAAAAATATATAGTCTCGTTTTGTCTCTTTGTAGTGGTTAAACAAATACCACTCTTTTTACGATGCTGTAAAAATAATTTCGCTGTGAAGAAAAACCATAAATCAGGAATAACGGAGTAGCGATAGCTACGCTGCTCTACGATTACGTAGCAGGAACAAATGTAAACAACTATTCATAAGGATACATATTAAGGTTATTATTTTAATGCGTCAATTTTGATTCATATCATTCATAGCTTTACCCTGAACTATGGACTTTAAATGTATCTTTATAATGAAGTCAACGACCTGTAATTCGAATACTGTCGAAAACTGCATTAAATATTATGAAATGATGCAATTTCAATATTAAGCTTATCGTCAAATTACATGGTAATAGTATTTTGTACAATTCTGCGACTTGTAGGGTTGCAAGATAAAGCACATGATAGTGGAGGTTAGCTGATGTTTCTAGAGGATGACCAATAAGCATTTCCATCAAATTTCCCAAATCCAGAAAGGGCTGACAATCGCAAAGTTGAAAGTGTTGTATTGCATTATTATTGTTGGTTTAGTCACAAAAGGCGATTATAGTCATTTTATGATTAATTTCACAATAAAATTAAAAAGGTTTCTGTGGTTTCTACATAGGTACCTAACGCTGTAAAATATTTTTATGTAGGTACCTATATATTGTATTTAGTTATATTTATAAAACATAATTTTAAGAATTTATGCGTATAAGTAGAATAATATTGTTGTTAACTTTGTTAATTAACGACGTCATGATTTCCATATATAGGTATAGTTTAATAATATTAATATTTTAAATGCGAAAGTATGAGTATACCAAATGTTTGAATGTTTGTTGCTCAAGCACGATTTAAGAACTGAACGGATCAGTCTGAAATTTCGAATTTAGATAGATTGTAGATTGGAATAGTACATAGGCTACTTTTAATCCCGAAATGTATTGAGTTCTTTAGGGAGTAGCTTTTTCGAAATTTATACGAATAAAACCGCGGACAAACGCTATTTAAACTAGTAAAATATTGTAACAGTTTCAGAAGACGGTCCCAATTAAATTAATTTTATATAGGTTCGGCAGTTACCTATTTAAAACATTAACGATAAATTATAATTAAAGATACATTTCTTAGCTCAAAACCCTTACATTTAGATCAGAATACAAATAATTTTGTTTTTTATAATATCGAGTGAGTGACGGGACGAGCGTGACATGCGCCTGATGGTACGCAACACGCCTGCCTATAACACCACAGTGTATCACGCAGCTATTGGAATATAAATAATCCAAATCATTAACTTGTACTGCATTCCGCCTTGATATACTTATAAGATTTATCTCTATGTCCTGTCATTTCTCGGAAAACATTGCCCTTCAAACCGGACCAATGAACTTTGCACATTATTATTATTAATTGGTATGTACATCCGTTTTAGTTAATAAATAAATACCTAAATTACTTGCCGGTAGAATAACTGGCAAAGTTGTGTTACTTCCCCAGGCAGACTTGGCAAGGAGTCCAGCACTAATAAACTTCCTATTAAGTTTATAAAGTAGTAAAAGAATGCAACGGTAGCAGCAGCGGGCAGAACCGGCGTCGTCCGCACGTGACAACTAAATTCGGCCAGTGTCCGGCCGAGCGTAACTCAGCTGGCCATACATTTCTCATTTCACTTTCGTTGGGCCGCAGAGTTCGTCGACCCGCCGTCCTCGCGGCCGTGTGCCGATTAGATAATTTCCGCGGTTCGTTGTCAAAATACTCATGACCCAATGGTACAGTGAATACGCGAGGTCGATGAACCCGATCTCAGTACGTGAGCAACATGAGCGCCCGAAACGTATCGATATCGTACGATAGAACGGTTACCTCGAGATTGTCGCCTTTATCGTTGATCCGCTTATTGATTGTCTTTATCTAACCTCGTTGTTTAAATTTTTAGGAAACCAGATAAATTATAGCTTATCAGCTAGCTAACAGGGTAAGTGCGTAAATGATGCGTTACATAAGTATGACTATTAATATTAGAATCCAAAGGTATCAAAACACGAATATGTTGATTCAGAGGTATTTTCCGACAAATTAATTGGTGTGTTTGTTTAGCTATGAATATATCTATGTAAATCAGAGAGGGTAAGCGGAAAATTACGCCTATTTAAGTAGATATGCATACGATATTGACAATGTGAATCCCTGAGATTTTAGAAAAATAAAATGTGAGAAAATTTGCGTTTTGCTTGATTTGGCAAAATTTAATGAATGCTTTTTTCTCCTATGATCTGAACCCTTATTTTCTTTTCTCCGTTTCCTCGATAATTCCATTCTAAAACATAATAATTTGGTCGTGAGGTATTTTTTCGTTTAGTACCTCTTGTAAATACCATGTCCTTTTTATGGGCATTACTAAAATTACTAACTAATACCTAGTGTTACCAATAATCTTAAACTACCCACTTTCCTGAATATTATATACCTACTTATTTATGTGTTTTTTATTTTTAGTTATTAGGTAGGTATGTTCTATTTTAAGATACAACAAAAGTGAATTTATTCTTGCGTAGGTAGTGAAGACATCGATAAAACATGAGGAAAACTATGGGTTTATTTACTGCGCAGGTTATTCACGTCTACGTCGAGATATAATGCGGTAGTGAATGAATTTTCGTTCATTTAGGTGCTAAGTAGGCAAGTAGTGTATTATACGGGTGTTTGACGTCATTAAGTGTGGGGATTCCAGTAATGTTAAAGATTACATACATAGCTAATTACTGTATGTCAACGAACTGTGGCTGTAAAGCCGAGCCTTCACGAGGGTTTCCAAACTACATGAGAAACTTATTGTAGGCATTACTTAGGTGATTGTTTAAGTTTTATGGGTTCGGTAAACTAATGTATTTGCTTATAGTTAAATGGTAAATACAAAATTAGGTATATAGACGAATGACCGTCGTTATCATACATTGTTTTGAAACATTGTGTTAGTAAAACTGACATTGTTTTATGACTTCATTCATATTATCTCATACTGTAATAGTAATAATTGCCTACATATCTGCAGTGTGCAACAAAACTTAAGACACGTTTTTTACGCAGGAAGGTAGGATCAAATGTCATAAAAATTTGGTTTCACCATACTGGTGCTAACAGCGAAGGAAACCATCGTGATAAAACTGGCATGTTTCAAGAAAATCATTTTTCAAGAACACAATGTTCTCCGCCAACCCGCGACGTTACGAGTTACGACCTCGACTCTTTACTTGTGAGAAGACGCCTCGAGCCCCAGTATCGGAAACATTAAGTTATTGTTTATGTTTATATGCTGAGAGTACGCATGCTAGATCACTGCTGATAAAAGTCTTTTACGACTTAATTTTATTTAAAATTACATACCTACATAAAATACATACACACATAATATAATTTTCATTACATATTTTCAAAGTGCAAAATATTTATATTATATTATCCACAAGCAATATTAGGTATCCATTGCATCTTTAGGATAGTCAAACGCGATCGAGGACTGTACGCAAAGTTTATCGAATTAATTTTAGTTACAACATTCGAGATTCTTCTCTTGGTAATCTGGACACCGCATAAGCGAGGAACACTGCAAATATGGACACCAGGATACCGATTTGATTCCAATTTACTATCTAAGATCACCTAAAAAGATACCGACTAACTCTAATACCTTTTAGGTACGATTACTCGATAGATAATGGTACTGTTTAATTAAATACCTATCTCAAATACTTAGCGACTTTCGACAAGTCATCGCTGGCGCTTCGCGCCACATTACTTTTTTAATCAAACCTGCCAGATGTTTTAAGAGAAATTTTGAACGGTTATCAGCTAGTCGGTCAGTCGGTCAATTTCGAGGTAACTTAGTAGGTTGTACAGTGTTATGAATCAGACAATCTACGTGCCGAATTCCAGACCGGAACATAACTCATCTGTGACTCCAATCACTGCATAACTACCAACTAAACCAATTTCAAACCGAATCTGTTCCTCGAACTATCAATCAGCACAAACTGCATTGAAATCCGTATAGCGGTACATAATACGAGCCTAAAACATAATAGAGGTTAAGCGCCAGAATCCACGTCTCTATTCATGCGGACAAAGACGAATTGAAGATAAATTGTGGGTATTTGGAATATGAAAGTGACCGAACAAGGGGCCTCATTTCTTAAACGGTTAAGCATAAAAATATTTGATTAAGGTCTAACATAAACTAGGCCTTCGGAATCACCTTGGCGCCCAGATGGAACATCGGCGGCTTATCGACCAGAAAGACGGACTTTATCCTTACTAAATATTGTCGCGTGGACATGATAACAGCAACATCGATAGTAATAGAGCTATAAATTCATATTAGTGAATTTGTAGGTGCATTGGATGTCGGTGAACGGCCGGAGGTTGATCACCTCCTTATGTAACCCGCCATAAAGTGCATGCCTCGGCTAAACACTACGACAGGTCTTTGATCCGATGCACTACGTTAGCCGTATGATCGTTTGTTTTTGCCAAGCAGGTGTTTATAAATAATGGTGCTCCCGAACGGCAGGTCATTGACTTTTGAGGTAGGTAGTGGTCCGGTTGCGGCTGTTTGGATGGCAGACACGTAGGTTATGGGCCGGAATTCTGTTAGTACCTAAATTCAGCATCTGAATTTTAATAAGCTAGCGATAAATGTAGAATTCGAATTATGCTTGATATATGCAAATTCGAATAATTATAGGAATACTTCCGTTAATATCAATCAGTACCTACATTTCAATGCTAGTTTCTGTCATGGTCATGGATTACTTACGAAATTATCAATAAAATAGTATAATTTGTGTATAAAAAGTATAATATCATTAAAAAGTGATAAAAGTATGGCACTTCATGCACAACACGTAGTAAATGCTTAATTTAATTTTAGAATTTCAAAATAGAACTTGCCAACAATCGTAAAATACCTGCAAGCTACATAACAATATGTATAGGTATATACTAAGCTTAAGTTTTTTATAATCCTTATGCTTTACAAATAGGTACAAATATTGTATGCAAATAATGAATAGATACGAGTAAGTATAACAAAATTAACCTACTTAATATCTCCATTTATATCAGATCAAAAGTTTGCAAGACGCAGTTGCCTTAAGTTATTTAACTATTCTATATACTAACATTATTTTTAATCTTAAAAATTATTAACAATTAGGTAAACTGTTTAAATATTTGAAATTCGATTAAAATATATGAAAGTTAAATGTCACTTGGTCAGTAAAATTTATATTCGGTATAATTATTATTTACCAAAATGAGTAATTTCTTAAGATCGACTATATAATTATAATACTATTGTTTGAATTACATTTACGAATTATCTACTAATATTTTATGAATACATTAAGTACATATACAAGTATATTATATCACATGAAAAACACAACATTTATTAATTTCTAATTATTTAGAATGTCTCTCATCAACTTATTTTTACTCGTACAACGGAATAAATTATCTTTGAATGTTAGCCGTTGTTATTGATTTATATGGCCCACAATTTATTACAGGTTTAGGGGTATCTATAGCCTTCACCTGATATTATAAGAATTTTATAGTCTGCAAAAGGAACCAGAATTCAGAGCGTTCAAAAGAAAACCAATCTTGTACATATTAGTTCGATAGTAACACCAACAACTCGTAACATTATCTCGAGCTCCGCGGCATATTAGAAAAAAAGGTCTGTTTGTTCTATACTAATATTATCAAGTTGAAGGATTAGTTTGTTTGAACGCTAGGAACACGGGAACTACTGGTCCGAGTTGCAAGATTATTTTACTGTTGGATAATCCATCTATCAAGGAAAGCTATAGGCTACTTATATAATATTACGCTACTATCTGTAGGAGCGGAGCATGAATGAAGAATGTAACAAAAACGGGAAAAAGTATTCCTTTTGAGAGCTTTCGTTGTGAGCGCTGACGTGCGCCGAAGTCCGTGACCGTGACAGCATGTGTCTATCTTTTAAGGTTGCGTCCTTATAACCTAAAATAACCAAATTTGTTCTAAATCTGAACTGGTAGGACCAATTTTCGATAGGTGGCGTAGCAATGCGCGCAGGGTTCATCTTGTATACCTAAAATATAAGTTGCAACAACCATGTCGACGTGATGACGTTATGCAAAGCGGAAGCTGTCGCTTATGAACATTCTCAAGATAAACGAACGGTGAGAGGTGTTTAAAGGTACTCCAATAATTAAACTTGCCGCGGAGGTTGAAATATAAGTTCAAATAAATATAGTAATAGCACACACAAATGTATATTTCTTTCTATCGTCTACGCCCTTACCAGCATACGGGCTTAATATGCAAAAGCATGTTTGAATGGGCTGGTAGTGTCAGAGAGACAATTAGTATTCAAACAAAAACATAAAACGCTCAAGGACGACGTTTTAATACCTTTAGATATGTGGCAAAGAGGTTCGACAATGGACTTCGAAAAAGCTTAACATTTAGCAGACGGATCCTTTCATCGAAAAATAGTGTTTCCCATTTACAAAACTTTTAAACACATGTCAAATGATCGCACACTGCAGGATACACAGGATATAAATCGTAACCACTTTTTCGAGGAAGAACGTTACGATAAATAAGTAGGTATACACTTTAGATACTATTAAAAAAACCCAACGCAAATATTTAAATTTTAGGTCACACGTGCGTTTACAAATGATTCAAATACCCATTATGCGTCATGATTCTTACTGCAGCTAACCAAAGAACTTAACTGAACCTCGGAAACGGTTAACCTGATTTTGATGAAACATAGCTCTAACCATAGTTCGCACACATTTCGATTAAAAAACAAAAAAATCTCCGTTCAGAAGCTAGGATGACACACAAACACGTAAAACTTAAAAAAACAATCGTTTATGCATCGAGGGTTAAAACGGTTTCACCACTGCATTAACGTGATACCTATGGTTTATTCCGAACCTGACCCGCTACCGGGTTAGGTTAGGAACAGCAAAAAAATTATTAATTTTCATTCCCAACATAACCCTCTTCCTAACCGTCACGAAACTTCGGGTCACGAAATGAAGTTCCAAACCTGACCCGATTACTAAAAAAAAGTCTATATCCAGGAACTATAGGACTAATAACATACTAGGTAGGGTTTTAGATTCGAGGTTAACTTAGGAACATTATTTCCGGCTCAGGTTTATAAGAGGGTTACGTTCGTAATGAAAAAAATGAATCACTTTTGCTGTTTGTCCCTAACCTAACCCGGTAGCGGGTCAGGTACGGAATAAACCACATCATGGTTTTCGGGTCAGGTTAGGAAGAGGGTTAGGTTGGGAATGAAAATTAATATTTTTTTAATGTTCCCAACCTAACCCGGTAGCGGGTCATGTTTTCGGGTCAGGTTCGGAATAAACCACACCTATTACGTGATATTACCCAAGTCAAAGTACTGGTTTCTAGTTCTGAGTCCCTCCTAACTTAAGTGACCCAAGTCATTGAGCGCCAGGCAAATGAGAGAACAGATAAATAATAATAATAAATAAATAAATATTGGTGGACAATTCACACACAACACCATCTGACCCCAACTAAGCAAAGCTTGTAATATGGCGGCCAGATAGCTGATATATACTTATATAATTGTAAATACATATTTATTATACATAGAAACACCCAGACACAGCGAAACTTTGAGGGCCTTGTACTTCGAAACGTCACATAAGTATATCCAATTAAACAACTTGCAGAAAAACTAAGTAACGTATTGCGAAAATAATTAAATAGGTATAATATTTTGATATTTTCAGAAAGTTACTAAAAACAATGTAATGGGAAAGGTTTTGACCGTCCTCTCACCTGTGCGACTGCGGTCACAATGTACGTCAAGTGAGTGCCAAAATAAGTCTCTTTTGAGCTGAGTGAGCATCTACACAATGTACAAATTGTGTTTCTTCTACAAAATATATTAATTGTGTTGCTTACACAACATATTTTAATGGTTTTTCGGAAATGAGAAATGTGTTTAAGATAAAGTGACGAGATTCGTCGAACGATTTTATACCTACTCAGAATCGATATCCTGTATTTGTCATAAATGTACCTACGAGTACATTTAGACACGAATCGATGATTTTATTTTTAAATATTTTTGCTAAAAATCTTTCTCTATCCTTTTTGGTGACCAAATTCAGTAAAAACGTATGACTTTCAAAATAACTTGTGCAATATATTTGGAACTAGTGGTCCGTCCCGGCTTCACCCGTGGTAGCTACATAATATATACCCTATAGCACTCAGGGATCAATTACACATCCAAGAGCGAAGGATTTTTTGAAATTGGCCCAGTAGTTCCTGAGATTAGCGCAAACAAAAAACGTCTTCAGCTTTTTAATATTAGACGTATCGTGATACAGATAAGTGACGTATCTAGAACAAGGGTGTTTAGTAGGAGTCGACAACAGATTCGAGAATGTAAAATTGAATATCGGTTATTTTACGGAACCCTCGTGGAATCTTGACACGGGCTTGCCAATTGAACTGTGTCTGTTATTGCAAATTAACGTAAGCGTCGTTATTTTTCATCATCAGGGCCACGATTTATCGACGTTTGCAAATCTTAAAAATGTAACGTAATCATTTCAACATCTTGATTTTATGGAGCATGAGCATGCGTAAGAATTGTGCGAAAGGTCAACGCACATTAGTCGACCACGCACCCAACGTGCAATGTACATCATACTTGTCGTCTGAACATTTAACACGATGTTGCGAGTTTTTTTTTGCGTATTTTACGAAATGTTAGTTATTTTTTCATTTAAACCCACTAGAAGAACCTTGGTTACAATGACATTTCATAAATCTGTTGAAGCTAACGATACAACCCGTTCGCGAAAATTAAATAACATAATTAAAACTAACTGCAGGTGCTTATTTACTAATATATTCTTAACAAAAAAGGTCCTATGTCAGTTATCCTCAAATTGCCTCTACTCCTTACCGAATTTTGGCCTGGCGCAGAAAGCGGTAGGCACTAACCTAACTAATAATATGTAAAGCATACCTCAAAACCTTTCCATATAATTTATCATGCTCACTAACCGTACTTAACGACTGACACAACATCTTGTACGAACTGCCTAAAACAATCACATCGATAAAAGTACTTAACTTAAAATAATAAAAATCGCTCGTACTATTTCGGAAAGTTTTGGATCTACGCCTCCAGAGTACGTAGGTACAAGTATTTGAGGTACCTACATAAAAAATACGTCTTATATAATTATGTTTTTTTTTTACATTTATTGCTAAAGATATCCATATATACTCCATCTTCTGATAGCTATTATCATAATAATCTCCGGTCACGGTGTTTGTGGTCATACTCTTCCAAAATGAGTAAGACCGGTACGAATGATTTTGTTTTGGTGTATTTGACGAGTATAGATCATAAAGAATTTGTCATTTTCCATTTCACCGCGGTATATGTATTTCCGTAAGAACAATATTCATATAACTGAACCGCCGGTGCCGTTATTTGACGTGAACTCATTAAAATAAAGTGTCACGATATTGACATTGGAAATTGAATATTTCACTTATAATTTGCACGGCAGAACGTTTTACGAAGCAATTGAAGCCCAATCCAAAGGGTCCAATTAAAAAGTGCGCGATTTGGTCCATTTCACGATACTTATTACTGTTTTACGATATCATATATAAAAACAGAATGTAATATCCGATAAATTATGACTAAGAATAATCTCGATCAAATCAGTTTACAAACAAAAAACATATCTAGCCGTACAGTACATTCGACAAGTCCGAGGCCACGTTTGACGTCGGAGGTTAAGACAGTGAAACGTACGTTGAGTTAAACTCCTACTAAATTC